>VUQS01032286.1:0-12598 GCA_015108495.1 Heterochromis multidens | reverse complement strand
CGAGCCCCTATGAGCAAGCACTTGGCAACAGTGGGAAGGAAAAACTCACTTTTAACAGGAAGAAACCTCCAGTAGAACCAGGCTCAGGGAGGGGCAGCCATCTGCCGTGACCGGTTGTGGGTGAGGGGAGGAAGACAGGACAAAAGACACACTGGGGAGGAGAGCTGGAGATTAATAATAATTAATGATTAAATGCAGAGTGGTGTATAAACACATGGTGAGTGAAAAGAGGGGAGAGAAGGAGAAACACTCAGTGCATCATTGGAAGCCCCCAACAGCCTAGGGGCCTATTGCAGTGTAACTAAGGGAGGATTCAGGGTCACCTGATCCAGCCCTAACTATATGCTTTATCAAAACTGATCATCAGCAAGTGTGAACACCTCTGTAAAAGCAGAGGTTTTGGCAGTTTGCACATCTGGAACAATCAGGTGTTGCCACAATCTTTCCAGGAGTGGACATCCAAGTAAATTCACCCCAATCCTCAGCAAAAAACCCAAGAGCTACATCTCAGACTCAACATCAGCATGTTAAATGTTAAAGCTGATGACAGTAGAATTCAGAAAGACTGAACAAATATGGCTTGTTTGGAAGTGTTGCCAGGAGAAAGACTCTTCTCTCTAAACATGGAGAAGGTTTAGGTTTGCAAAGTTGCATCTGAATAAACCACAAAACCTCTGGAACAATGTCCTTTGGACAGACAAGAACAAAGTAGAGATGTTTGGCCATAATGCACAGTTCCACGTTTGGTGAAAACCACACACAGCATATCACCACCTCGCAGTCATTGAGTGGACCATGAACTCCTTTGTATACCAAAGTATTCCAGACTCAAATGTGAGGCCAGCTGGTGGGACTCTAAGAGAGCTGCGCATAAACGAATGCCCACAAATTTCAGTGAACTGAAGCAACATTGTAAAGAAGTCAGAGAGCCAAAGAAACTTTGTTTACATGTTGGCTCAGCAAAGTTAGTTTAATTAATCTTGTGGTCTTGTCTGCTCTTTTTGTTGTAGTGAGCTTCATTAACATGGTTGAGATAAAAATGATTGCAAAAAGAATATGTGTGACATGTTGTGAAGGTGCAGAATGCTTTAAACATGAAACATGAAAATCTTGATTTTTGAAACACATTTGAGGAGTTCAGTCTTGAGGTTGACAAATAAACTTAAATGAATTAATTCATTATGACATGAACAGGTGGTACATGCACATTTAAAGAGGTTACTTCCCCAAACAAGACTCAAATGAGGAGGGGATGTGTATGCGTGTTGATTCAGCAAGTTAAATTTGAAATTGAGAAATGCATTCTACAGGACAATAAATATTTGACAACAATATCAGAGCTTAACTGCATTATACTTTACTTTTGGTTTTGGTTTTTTTTCTTGACATGAACAAAGACATTTCCATCAGTTGTGCATAAAATATCGCCAGAATCCAGAAAATGGAGTGTCCAATGCTGTAAACTTTCTGGGGAATGACACTACAATCACCCCTTGATTTGTCTTCTGTCCCTGCTTTTAGTATAAGTTGTCATGGTAAATTCATTTTCATAATGATTTAGAGTGTCAACAAGTCACCATCTTTGGGGTAGCTGTTATGGGAGGTTATAACATCAGGTTACAATATGATCTGAAATCTTCCTTCTATTAATTGTAATTATCCAGACTTTGGGAAATATTAACAGCATAGAGCAGCAATAGAAGATTCACCCAGTACAGTCTGTTAGAAGACCTTTAAAGCCTCCAACAGACTAGATTAACTCTCCCCGATGCTTAACTTTAAATTCACCCCCTTCATGTCTCCTTAATCCTAATTAGAGAAATTCTTTAAAGGGGTGTTAAGTCATCTAATGGGTGTTTTATTTACAAGGTTTGAAACCTGAAGCCTCAGAACTTGGCAGAATAATCGTTGAGTCACTGGTATTGATCAACACTCCTATTAAAGCCACTGCAGATATATTATGGCGTCTACCAATTTCTTTTTCACTCTCCTCCCTTTACCTTTATCTTTCTCCCTCCCTCTGTATAACAAAGGCTCATCTGTCAAAGCCTGGCCTAGAGGTGGAAGTGTTTGAAAAGCTCTCATTAAAGTGGCATTCAGAGATCCAGACACCCAGCTGGAGGTACAGTGAACCACTATCCACACCAGTTAACCCTTTCTACCTCGCCACAAAAGAATTTAATCTTTCATCAGGCCTCTTGCTGCTATCATTTACAATCAGTGTCCTCTTTTCTTTCAGAAGAGTACAGATGCTTTAAATTTTATATCTATATCACATGTTTTTGTCCTCACTGCTCACCCCCCAAAAATGTCACTGAGTTCATTTTGGCATCATGGCTCTTCATCCATATTGTTAAAAAAAAAAATCCATAAATAACTGCACACCCCCTTAATGTGACTCACGTATGCTGTTCTATTTCCCTCCTGCCTGGTTGCCTCATTCTACACATTTATTCACACACGATACACTGTACATAATCCCTCTGATCTCATAGTATTTCCCTGGGGCAGCTCTGACACAAACAAAAGCACAGGTTAATACCATTTCTCCGAATACTCCATCAGCCAACACTGATGCATTATGAGAATAAAAGTTTAGAGAGCTGCAGTGTGTGTGCACACATCTCTGTATGCTGATATATGTGTGTTTTTAAAGCCAAACTGCATCTGACAGAACAATGAAAAGTAGACTGTGTACTTCTGTCAGGGTCCAGTAAAAGTACCCACACTCTGCCCTCTGTTGCTCATCATGCTCTTTCTCTCTCACACACACATATACACACACATAAGCAAAAAAAAAAAGAATTAACTCAAAGACATACTTTTACCCTTGTGAAGCTGAAGTTTAGCAGCTCTGACAGGTGAAATCATTTATTTACTGGGGGCCATACTGAGCAGCATGGCCTCTGACCATATTTCTTGTTGGCTAGAGATGGCAGCCTCACCTCAGAGAGCCTGTGGCAGCTGTGGGCAACCGGACCGCAGGTTATTATGCCTTCTGCATACACACATACACACACACAGGCACACAACGTCAGAGTGGCTCAAGTGCCTGCTGTTTTTTTTTCTATTCAATTCAGTTCAGTTTTATTTATATAGCACCAATTCACCACAGCAGTTGCCTCAAGGCACTTTATATTGTAAGGTAAAGACCCTAGAGTATTAGAAAGAACAATCACACGACCCCCTATGAGCAAGCACTTGTGGGAAGGAAAATCTCACTTTTAACAAGAAGAAACCTCCAGCAGAACCAGGCTCAGGGAGGTGCAGCCATCTGCCGTGACCAGTTGGGGGTGAGGGGAAAGAAGAGGATAGTGAAGTTTGTGCATGTGTGCCACAGTGTGAGTTTTAACCTGTCTTCTTTTGCATTCCTTGATCACCATTCTTATTTATTGAAAAAAATTTTATCTCACCATGTTGGACATCTGAATCTTTTCCCACACCATATCTTGTATTTAAAGCTAGCCAACTTAAAGGGCATAGATTCTGCTCATTTCCAGCTCCGTATTCTTATTCTTGGACCTCACTAGAATACTTAGCATTATTCATGGTTCAACCAAAATCCTTATCTCATACTGTTCTTATACGTAATGCAGACCCTCAGTTCATGTTTAAGCTCCTGTCCCTTTAAGGCTTCCCTGCCTGTAATCCTGACTCTCATGACATCTGCAAATGGAACCTGGTGCTTTTATGTCACCTCCTCCACTTACCGGTGTGGGGGTACTGATAACAAACTATAAACCTACTCACCTATGCCTTTCTGTCTAGACCTTTTTAAACACTTTCCTGCTGAGTTTTTGGGCTCAGTCACTCGTTTTGGGTCATACTGAATAAAAAATTAAGTCTGTTTTGAAAATCTTGGTCATACCATGTTTCAAAATGGAGGATTATCTGTGGTATATAACTGCATGGTTATTGGCTAATGAGTTGTGAATCACAATTCATTAGCCAAGTTGTACTTTACTGCAAAAAAATATGTGTTTCAAAAGTCGCAATGTTTGCTTTGAAGGCGAATAGTCTCTGTTCCTGGTTTGCGTCACATTTTTCACAGTTTCAGTACCACTTAGCGAGTAGTTGGCTAGTGTTTGCAAGCATGTCCGTCTCTTTTATATAAACTACAGGTGACTGCGGCAGTCTGCTAGCAGCCAAAGCAAAGAATTTAACATTTTTTGGAGGAAGATTTTATTGCAGAAGGCAATACAGAAAACATACACGTAAGAAGGTTTTTTATTTTAGGCTGGTACAGGTTAACTCTGCAAACCAGTATCTGTACTCAGCCTAATATCATCTATCGAAAGGAAACCACCCCTTTATGACAAAACAAATTATTTTCTGTGTTGATTGAAATGATGATTATTGCCTTGATGTATTACTTCATTCATATTAGAGCTTACATGTGTTTTCTGATCAACATTCCAAAGCAAAAGCCCATTCAATTTTCTGTCATATACGAGGGGAAGAAAGCAACAAATCTACACATTTGAGGGATTGTACCCAAAGAAAGCTGTTGGTATCACCTAAGTTTAAGAAGAATCTTAAAGTTGAAGTTTCATGAAAATCATATTCATATTTTAAGCTTGTCAGCTTTATAGTTTATAATTCTGAACCAGCAGAAGCAAGGTGCTTAGTAGATATGGTGTTAATGCAGCACTGTAGCTCTTTAAGTGTGTCAGATACATGTATGTTTAATTAACATTTAATTTTCAGCTTGTAATTGCAGGTTGTCAACATTAATTAGGTTGCCCTTACAAGCTGTGGCCTTAGCAGACAATATAAGCGGATTACAGAGCTCAATTGAATCATTTTGAACTGTAGGTTAAGTGTAGCTCTAGTTACTAAAATGTTAAAAACTTAAAATAAGGAGAAACTAGGAGAATAAACAAAAGATTTAGCTTTAGCTTTTTAAGCTTTTTGGGGGCTGTAGAAAAGTGTTCTAAATACCCGTCCATTACAGTTCAGAGATTAAAAAAATGAATGAATGAATGAATATGAATGCAAACAAAATGGAAAAACCATATGTGTGTCTGTGAGTGGGCTGAATACAAAGATGTCTGTGTATGTGAAACAAGAAAAATAATCTTCATAATCTTCATTTTACTCATGATAGGAAAACTAGTAGTATAAAACTGTATACTGTCAGCAGTAATCTAAGGATCTCTCTCTGTTTCTCTCTCTCGATATATGAAGTATTATGGTAATATACCACATCATTATTCTTTTCTGTCAATAGTATTACTCAGAATAACTGTCTTTCCATCCGTCCATCCATCCATCCCTTGTCTTCTGCTTATCCAATTCAGGGTTGCGGGCATAGGGGCGGGTCTCTCCCAGCTGTCATATGGCTAGAGGTACACCCTGGAGAGGTTGCTAATCTGTTGCAGGGCTAATAACTGTCTCTATCAAACATATTTATACAATGACTGTTGTATATATACACATTGTGGAAGATAATGCAGACTTCATCTCTGGAGAGACTAGCAGTGTGTGTTTGTGTGTGTGTGTGTGTGTGTGTGTGTGTGTGTGTGTGTGTGTGTGTGTGTGTACATGACTTTAAATCTTTGTGAGGACTGAAAATTGGCATGCTACTATACTTGTGGGGACATTTCGTCGTTCTGAGGACCTTTTTGCCGGTCCTCACAAGGTTGAAGGCATTTTTGAGGCTCAAAATGCGCTTTTAGTGTCAGGGTTACAATTAGGTTAGTGGTTAGGGTTACAATTAGGTTATGGTTAGGCATTCATTTTTGATGGTTAGGGTTAGGGTAAGGGCTAGGGAAAGCATTATGTCAATGAGATGTCCTCACAAAGATAGCAAGACAAGTGTGTGTATGTGTGTGTGTGTGTGTGTGTGTGTGTGTGTGTGTGTGTGTGGTGTTCTCAGTTCCCCTCAGTAGGAGTAGTGTTATTTAGCGGAAGGAGTGCTGAAGCTGCATGTCCTCAGCCTGTGCTGCCATCAGCAGTGGCACGGATGTGTTTGTGTGCAACTGTGTGTGTGTGTATATGTGTATGTGCGTGTGTGGTAGACAGGCTGGGAGACAAGGTAATTACCACAGGACCCTTCATCTGGCTTCCACTCACCCCTCAAGTTCAACAGAGCAACAAAGAGGAGCTCTGTCAGCTGAACTCGCAGTGGAGATGTGTGAGTAAGCACCAGTGTGTCCACAAAAGCCTAAAAAATGAAGCCCATAGCTTTTTTTTACATGACGAGAAACAGGAGGACATCTGTACATAAGTTCAATAAAAAAAGAAACAGTCCCGCAAGTATATCTGTCTGCATTGCTCTGCCTTGTGTGTGTCCTCCCCCAGCTTCACTATAGCCTGGAGTCATATGTGTTACCTAGATAGGTGCGTTTGTCCGTGCCCTGCTGTATAATGGGATGTGTTCAGTCTGTTCCATGCTGTACGCATCTGCTAGGTCTGAGATGGTGTTCCCGATAATTCCTCAACCCCCCTGATAGAGGCTGGGGCACTGCAGCTGGGTGAAGCACAGTGAAAGGCTACTGTCAGTGGATAGCAGCATTGCACATACTGTCTGTGTGTTCTAATTCTAAACCACTGTCCCCATTAGCGAGTGCCACATGTTTTAATAGGTAAGTTAGTTAATATGAACAAGAAATGTGTCTGTTCAGGTATCTAGACGTTAATTAGCTGCATTAAATTAGAGCTTACATGGCAGCTTTTCCACTGAAAACTATAGAGGTTTTTTTGTTTTTTTTTTTATCTGTGTGATGATCTGTGTTAGTACTAATTGATGCCCATAACTCAAAAGTCCCTCTGGTAAGCAAATGGGCTTTTAATGTTAGAGCCACACTGCTGTCCATCATCTGAGGACAATGCGCCTGGTACATCTGTACATTTCTTGCTGTAGTTGTGTGTCTGTATGCAGCATTTTGTGTTTTTGAGAATTGTTGGTTTAATTAAACATTCTAAAAATGAATACTTTCTTTAGCTATGGAAACCATTTCATTTTTTTATTTGATGCATTGGCTGGAATCATAGATGGCCAATAGAAAGAGAGTATTGTGGGCATGGTAGGCAGAAGAGCATCCTAGTGGCTGGCAGTAAGCCACTAGGCTACTCATCAATAACACAAAACTGTGTTTCCCAAAGAATTAGATTATGCTTGTGGGGGTAGTGGGTGTGCATGCATGCCACTTCAGGTGGCTGTAGCTCAGGAGGTAGAGCAGGTCATCTACTAATCAGAAGGTTGGTGGTTTGATCCCTGGCTGCTCCAGTCTGCATGCCAAATATCCTTGGGCAAGATACTAACCCCAAGTTGCTCCCTGATGCGTCCATTGGAATGTGAATGTGTGAATGTTATATAGAAAGCACTTAAGCATAGAAAAAATGCTTGTGTGAATGGGTGAATGAGGCATGTTGTATAAAGTGCTTTGAGTGCTCAGGTAGAGTAGAAAAGCGCTGTATAAAAACCAGTCCATTTACACTCATATGTGTGTTTACAAAGGAGGCTCATCCACAGTTTCTTAAATTATTAATTGACAATACAATTAATACTTTTCAGGGTAAAGACGATAACTAAAAAATACAAATGCGCGAGGACTAAAACTATGACGAAATGTATTGACACTTTTGTCAACGAATAAAAACTAGATGAGAGACAAGATCCAATCAGAAGTAATTAAGTTGTGTAGAGAGGCTGGACGAGTTTGGAAGTGATCCAATCAGAAGTAATCTCCGTGTGCAGTAAAGTTAGATGCGAACAATTTGATCTGCCCCCAACAAACGGGGGGACTCCCATGCTCCCTCTTTCGCATGAAAACGTGACAAAATTCAATTTCAATTCAATTCAGTTTTATTTATATAGCACCAAATCACAACAACAGTCGCCTCAAGGCGCTTTATATTGTAAGGTAAAGACCCTACAATAATACAGAGAAAACCCCAACAATCAGACAACCCCCTATGAACAAGCACTTGGCGACAGTGGGAAGGAAAAACTCCCTTTTAACAGGAAGAAACCTCCAGCATAATCAGGCTCAGGGAGGGGCAGCCATCTGCCGCAACCTGTTGGGGGTGAGGGAAGGAAGACAAAGTCCACCAGCCAGGTCTATGGTTAGACTAAAAGAAAGGGGAAAATTTTATAGGTTTTGTTCTTTTTACAGCTAAACTGAATTTGAAACTCTTCCACCAGTTGGACATTTTCATAGTCTATCTACAAAATAAGTGTACAACCAAAAATTCAGCTTCTAACAAGTGAAGACTTTTTAAGCTCAAACATTTTTTTATATATATTTACATAACGAAAAGGGAGACATGCAATGTCAGCTCCCCAGTATGCAGTGTGTTTGCGGCAAACTTTGATTGCTACAGATGTGATAGATATTGTGGGTATGTGTAGAATAACTAATCAGGCTTTGTCTGTGATGCCGGGGTCCTGCTGCCTGCTGTGTGTGTGTGTGTGTGTGTGTGTCTCTTCTGTACACTGAAAATGTGTGACATCAATACCTCAGTGCATTAACAGCTTAATCAATACTACTGTAACTAACACACACACTTCTTACCCATCTGTGTCAAACAGCTGCGTGTGTGTGTTTTGTATGCTGTGTTTGTGTCACTTACCACAATGCCTGAGTTTCTGCGGGAGCCAATGGGAGTGGTAGGGAGGGAGTTGAGAGTGGGACTCGTATTGAACTCTTCAGAGCTCAGGTTGTCTGAACCATCACTCAGTCCACTGCTGATGGAACTGCTCTCATCCCAACTAAAAGAGATCATGACAAGGAAAATATGTCAGCTAATATTAATTTGTAAAACAATTCCCTGCATGTATAGATAAAAGGTTAAAATATATAGATAAATGATTAAATGTAAAAAATTACAGTAACATGGGAACAAGATCTGGAATTCCTAGTGTTAAGCAATAGTAAACATAAGAGTAAGTAATAGATAAATTATTTTAAAGTTATTTAAATATAAAATTTACAGACACTTTGAAAATAACTCAAGGTAAGTAAAGGATTAAATTGTTTATACATGAAATAAACTTAATGTAATGCATATTTACCTCGCCAAACATAAATTAAATGAGTAAATACGTAATAGCATTAATAAGCCCTTTGTGTTCTAAATACTTTAAAAGAGACTGAGTTCATTACTACTCTCATGCATTTTTAAATATACATCACTTTTCTTTTACTTGATTTGTTTTTGTTAAAGGTATCTAATGCACAAATGTAATGTGCGTGCAATCAAAATACATGATAGCCCTAAATATTTTTTAAACAAAGAGAAATTGATATATGCTTGAGATGTCTGATTTTACCACTAGTTACACTGACATTCTTAGGTGACCACCCCAAATGAGCACATCTGAAAGTTGTTTCAATGAAGAGGTACTTGGTTGGCAACCAGTGTATTAAAGGAGCACATCTTGTATAAATACACTACCATCTGTGATCAAAGGTGTGGTGATTTCATCAAAGTTACAAAAGCTTTTCTTTATTAGGTGCAAGACTGTGACTGTGCTACAATAACTAGGTTAAACCCAGATGGATGACAGAGCTGCACTCCTATTTTTGGTTCACAAATGTGAGCTGGTCTCCTTCAACTGATCAGCCAGAGTTAAATCCCAGTGGCATCAAGCCTCCACTTTTATCAAAGTGTCCTTGATCAAGTTCACTGGATATTCTTGAGTCCGTTTACTGCATCAACTACCAAAGCTCTACCAGCTTGGTTACCACCTGTGGTTGGTTCATTCGGCTCCATGTCTCATAGTTTGTTTTTTGATTAAATATTCAGACAGACAGAAACCTCATTTAGAACGCTGTCTGCTCCAAATACCCAACTTTCACACTGCATGCACTGAAACACTTGGCAAACTGAAATCTGGAGCACTCTCAACATCATCTCAACCCACACACACAGAAATAGTACTGAAGAACATACATGCGCCCACGAGTGCATACGGGACTGCGTCAGAAATATGAAGTTCCTTGTCAGAAATCTGCTTAGCCGTCTCTTTTTTCCCCAGGAGAAAAATATTCTGTGAATTATGCGTGACATAGACAGGTTGTGGGTGCTTCTAGCTTTATTTAGGTCTAATAATAATGATGATAGCCATAAACATCCAACTTAGAGTTATTTCAACTTTAGAGTGTCACATGTATGAGATGCATTTGAATCCACAGCTTATAAATTCACATGTGCTTGTATACATTATGTGTAGGAAGTGAGTGGATTGGATTTTTCTCTTATTAGGGACTGATGACATATAATAATGTAAAACAAGTTAAGAGGGCAGGGATTGGCTAATGAGGACAGATATTACAGGGGATGGTGTAGGCAAAGGCAGCTGTATGATCCTTCCAGTTGGGTGCCTGTACAGGTCACACTGTACCCTGAGGGAGATGGTGGCGGGGACGAGAGGGAGCGGGGCGAAAGGGAAAGCCCTCCCCGTCTAGGCTGTGGATATCTTGGATACAAAGAAAAGCAGATCAGATTTTACGTTCGGAGTGGCTGTCATGCTGCTCTGTCTATATGCCAGAGAAAGATTAAGGGCAAATTTAAGATTGGATCAGACACATCCAGAGAGCTGACCTATACTTTATGCCTCAATGGGAAACACAGCAAAAACAAAGTGCTTCTTAGTGTAAAAATAAATAAATAAATAAATAAATAAATGTAGTCGAATGTAATAAGTCCAATGGATTTTGGTGCATTTTCACGTTTAACAGCACTGTTTTTTTATTCCTGAAATGAACTGGCACTTATATGGCATATTTAACTTAACATAACAAAGGCAATATAATAAGAGGGGCACCTCAATTCAACTTATCTATAGTTAAATTTTTAGTAATATATTAGGATATTTATATATTGAGTTATTGTATATTAGAGCTATTTGTAATATTTTGTAATTTGTAATATATTGTATTTAATATTTATTTAATATTGGTATTTTAACTTGTTAATTACTTTTCTAATAGCACTTTTCCACTAGTACCTATTCGGCTCGGCTCAGCTTGACTCGTTTGAGGGGTTTTCCATTAGGTAGTAGTACCTAATGGAAAACCCGCAGCACCCAAAGGGAAACAATGTTGTGCATCTACGACATTAATCATTAGTTTAACAAACTAGTATCTGGGGTGCTAACTAGTGAGGGTAAGCAAAGATGACCAGTTTAGTTTTCTGAAAACTACCATTTTTACACAGAAACATACACCAGCCCACCAAAGCCTTCTGAGCCCCCGTTACACAAGTCGACTGAGTCAGCTGCTGGATGACACCCACTTGTAACCTTTGACCTCTGGTCACTCAACCCTGCGGCCACAAGTATTTGTGTTCCTGTGAAATGTGATCCAACACAAAGCTCAAATAAAGTCAGACAGCAGCAGAAGAGTGTTTATCAGGACACTTCCCAGAATGCATTTCACACCTATCGTTTGGATCCACAGTGCTCTGTTGTCACAGGTTTAAATTTACACTCTTAATCTGAAATTTCCTCTGAGATGTTTTGGAGGTCACGTCAGCAGCTAACAGGCCAGGCAGTGTCATGTATGACCTCTGCAGCTCTCTGATCACCTTCTTACCTGTGAGAAGGTAAAGTTTAGGGTTTTATTTCTAAATACATCTTCATGACAACAAATTCTCTGTATGTGGGGCCACACGGGAACAATAAACATCCATGTAACCGTCAGGTAATCTGTGCCTCAGATTCAGCTGAACTGTTGAACTGTGCAGTTAAAAACATCCTTTATTCTCTATCTCCGCCTCTTTTTTCCTTTCATTTCTATCTTGACCTTTCCTCCCCTCTTCTTCTTCTCTCTCTTTCAACTTTTATTCCCCTTTTTATCTCCCCCACCTCAGTCTGGGTTGGTCGGCCGCTCTGTGCCAACTGTGCCCGGGAGTGTTGGCTCAGTCCCAGTGTGTTTGTTTGGGGGGGGGGGATCGGGGCGAGAGACTCGAGGTCAAAGCAGAGGTGAGGTGAGCGAGTGGGTAGAGAGGAGGCTTTGGTGCCAGCTGGCAGCTGATCAAAGAACAAACACCCACAAACCTGTGGGGATGTTATTATGATGATCATCAGTGTTATTAGCAGTGGAAGCTTTCTGATGCACTTCCTCTACTTTGCTTATTGTCAACAAATCTCATGTCAGATCCAAACTTTGGATCGACTTACACCATGGGTCCCGTCTTAGAGATTAAGTTCAACATAACCAGGATATCTTCTTGCTATCTGGCCTTATTAAACCCAACAGTCACATTAAAACTGAGGTTTTCTCCATCCAGCTGTGAGCGCTTTCCTCTGATGTCCAGCAGAGGCAGCAGTGAGTCAGTCCCCATAGACTCCCATGTTAAAACTTAAGAGCAGAAATAAACATGTTTACAGCCTGATACAGAAACTGTTTTGGTCTCTAGAGATAATTTCCTCCTTCATAACACCTGTACAGGGGGAGAATGTTTTATAACTCACCTGTTTGCATTATTAGGGGCGTGGCCTCTTTGACTGACTGGTGGATGGTGACACAGGTGGCTGTAGCTGCTAGCTGTCTGCTAGGCTTCACCTCAGCTAACTGGAGTCCCTGAACTGGACCTCTGGACCGTGTTTGTGCTGTTGGAGCTGCTGTGAGGTTAATGGTTTAATCAC
>VUQS01032285.1:16886-48057 GCA_015108495.1 Heterochromis multidens | reverse complement strand
AACCCTGTGGAACTCCATAATTAACCTTAGTGTGTGAAGAAGACTCCCCATTTACATGAACAAATTGGAGTCTATTAGATAGATATGATTCAAACCACTGCAGAGCAGTACCTTTAATACCTACAACATGCTCTAATCTCTGTAATAAAATATAATAATCAACAGTATCAAACGCTGCACTGAGGTCTAGTAGGACAAGCACAGAGATGAGTCCACTGTCAGAGGCCATAAGAAGATCATTTGTAACCTTCACTAATGCTGTTTCCGTACTATGATGGGTTCTAAAACCTGACTGAAACTCTTCAAATAAACCATTCTTCTGCAGATGATCAGTTAGCTGTTTTACAACTACTCTTTCAAGAATTTTTGAGATAAAAGGAAGGTTGGATATTGGCCTATAATTAGCTAAGACAGCAGGGTCAAGTGATGGCTTGTGGTACATAGCCCATTAATAAAGATAAGTTGATAATATTTAAAATTGAAGCATTAATTAATGGTAGGACTTCTTTGAGCAGTTCCTACAAAACTGCTCAAAGCTTGTAGGAATATTTCTAGCCGCACTATTCAGAAACATTTTAAAATCACATTATAACCATCATGACATTATAACAGCTGCTGTAATGCTGACCAGTAATAAAATGCTTTAAAAATAGATCATGCAGCACTGTAAGGCTCTAATTTGTGTTCCACGGTGACACTAGGAGATCATGAGTAACTCATTATAAGCAACAATAGAATTCATCCATCCATCCATTCTCTTCCACTTATCCAATTCAGGGTCGCGGGGGGGCTGGAGTCTATCCCAGCTGCCATAGGGCGAGAAACAATAGAATTGATAAAATAAAATAATTAAAAGAAAACAAGATGAATACATAGAGATGGGTATTTCCATGTGGCTGCTATACTGACTGGACTTCATGAAGTATCAAAGTGCACAGAGTAGGATGCATGCTCACTACCATTTTAGCAGCCTTTGACTGTCTGATTGATCTGAGAGAATCCACGAGTTCATATGCTGACAGCCATATGTGTTACCATGGTTACCAAATGATTTGTATTAATATATGTATCACTTATAAAGGGGGTTAAGAACACTTCCTGAGCAGTTTATAATCAGCAGATGGATGCAGCTATTGAATTTATGGTAATGCCACATAGCTGCTGTCATAAAATCCTGTCGATGGCCTGTTTGATATCAGATCAGAAAGAAATCACAGCAAGACAGAACTTTCACCCATTTAGACTATTCAGTTTTGATTTCAGTCAAGGTGTGCTATTTTCTCCTATTGGTTTTAGAACTGCTTTTTTTCTGTTGCTGTTTACTTGCATTATCATTGATTCTTTCACTAGGTTAAAGCAACAAAACTATAAACTGAATTCCAAAAATGTTGGGAAGCTGCATAAAATGCAAATAAAAACTGAGTGCAATGACTTGTAAATCTCATCAACCTATATTTTATTCACAATAGAACACTGAAAACATATCAAATGTTTAAACTGAAAATATGTACCATTTCAAGAAAAATATTAGCTCATTTTGAATTTGATGGAAGCAACAAATCTCAAAAAAGTTGCGACAGGGCAACAAAAGGCTGGAAGAGTAAGTGGTACTAAAAAGAAACAGCTGCAGGAACATTTTGTACTAATTAGGATAACTGGCAACAGGTCAGTAACATGACTGGGTATAAAAAGAGCATCTTAGCGAGGCAGAGTTTCTCAGAAGTAAAGATGGGCAGATGCTCACCAATCTGCAAAAAATTGTGTCTACAAATTGTGGAACAATTTCAAAATAATCTACCTCAACATAAAATTGTGAAGACTTTGAATAGCTCATCATCTACAGTACATAATATCATTAAAAGATTAAGAGAATCTTGAGAAATCTCTGTGCGCAATGGATGAGGCCAAAAATCCGTATTGGATGCCTGTGCTCTTCGGGCCCTCAAGCAGCACTGCATTAAAAACAGGTATGATTCTGTCATGGAAATCACTAATTGGGCTCAGGAACATTTCCAGAAATCACTGTCTGTGAACACAGTTCACCGTGTCATCCACAAATGCAGGTTAAAGCTCTATCACACAAAGAAGAAGCCTTATGTGGACATGATCCAGAAATGCTGCTGTCTTCTCTGGGCCAAAGATCATTTAAACTGGACTGAGGCAAAGTGGAAAACTGTTCTGTGGTTAGATGAATTGAAATTTGAAATTCTTTTTGCAAAACATGGACACCACATCCTCTAGACTAAAGAGAGGGACCATCCAGCTTGTTATCAGCGCTCACTTCAAAAGCCTGCATCTCTAATGGTATGGGGGTGCATCAGTGCCTATGGAACTGGCAGCTTGCAGATCTTGGAAAGACACCATCAATACTGAAAGGTGTATACTTTCAGCAAAGGTGTATGCTTTAGAGCAACATATACTCCATCCAGATGATGTCCTTTCCAGGGAAGGCCTTGCATATTTCAGCAAGACAATACTAAACCACATACTGCATCTATTACAGCATGCCTTCATAGTATAAGAGTCCGGGTGCTGAACTGACCTGCCTGCAGTCCAGAACTTTAACCAACTGAAAACATCTGGCACATCAAAAAATGAAAAATACAACAAAGAAGAGCCAGGACTGTCAAGCAACTACAATCCTATATCAGACAAGAATGGTACACCAATCCTTTCCCAAATGTCCAGCAGCTGGTCTCCTCAGTTCCCAGACATTTACAGACTGTTGTTAAAAGAAAAGGGGACGCTACACAGTGGTAAAAATGACCCTGTCCCAACTTTTTTGAGATGTGTTGCTGCCAAATTCAAAATTTTTCTTAAAATGGTACATTTTCACATTTTAAACATTGGATGTTTTCTATGTTCTATTGTGAATAAAATATGGATTTATGAGATTTGCAAATCATTGCATTCTGTTTTTATTTACATTTTATGCAGCGTCCCAACTTTTTTGGAATTGGGGTTTTACTTAGGAAAGGATTGTGGTTTGGGGTTAAAATACAGCCTTTCAAAGTGACAAATACTGGGCATCTCACAATCTTTCAGAGCCTTTTTTTGTCATAATACAAAGTTTTGAGCCATCTAACAAAGTAGCTCCTACACATTTTGGAGGCTGGGCAGCTGACTTAAACCCTCCTCTGAAACAGTCTCAGCCCCCTGTTTCATCCCCACCGAACTGTGCTACTGGGCAATCACACCAGACTTTAAGTGAACAAGCAAACAGGTTATCTGTGCATGGATACAAACTGGTTGTACAGAGTCAGCTCTCCATTTTCATTATAGGAAACGCAACATTTTCAGAAAGTGCACAAGGAGATAACATTGTTCAGCTCTCCTTCTTTAAATTGGCTCATTTGACAAAACTGAATTAGTTCCATTAATTGCATTCAGTTTGTTGGATGAATGGCATAAATGATGGCTTCACTTTAGAACTAAGTTCCACTGGCTCTCAATATTCTTCTTATAATCGCTCCCATCTACCAACATTATAACAGAATTGAATTTTTATGTCAATGTGTCATTCTCAAGTTAATTTGATTGCTGAATATATTGGCATGGAAGAAGTGGCTCATCTCCAAGGAAACTGGCTAATTCCACTTTTTCAGTGTTTATTTCCCTTATTTTGATTTCCAGCACAGTGCCCTGCAGTTTCAGCCTATATTTTTTATACAAGTATAAATTCTTTCTGTCAGTTTGTCTACCTACTTTAAGTTTGTTGGCCTGTTTATTTTCACCGTATGAGGAAACATAACTGGAAGAGGATGTTGGTGAAAAAACACGGTACTAGAACATGGAGTAAGGTACCTGGGGAATGGCGAATTGAAGGGAAAGAGATCCAGAAATCAGCTGAGGTCTGTTTAAATTCTGTTCACTCAGAGCACACATAATCCCAACAGGATGATCTGCCCCACATCCTGTATTGTGTAGACAGTCTTGTTTTTCTTTTCTGTGAATGACCAAAATTAACCATAATTTTGCCCAGCATGGAGTGAATTTTTTTGGTTAATGTTTGACTCCTGTCTGCCTACACAAATCCCAAAAAGCATTTTAAATTTGGAGTGCTGAAACAGCCCACTGATCAGAGTGTATTATATCCCTTTTAGATAAGGCAAGTAAAAATATTCTGCCGGAACAAAGGGCTGACCCATTTGTTTGATTTGAAAAGAAGCATTGGCAGTCAGAGTGAAAACGGAGAGATGAATCCCTCCGCTCCCTCCACCTGTTCACAATACATGTCACAGCAGATTATACGGCAGCAAATATTTAAACATCTCCATAGCATTTAGCATCAATATTACACAGAAATGAAGTGTGACACTGGCAACATTTCATTCCTTGAGTCAATTTGCGCCGTTTGCTGCAACAGCTGTGGATTTAGGCAAAATTTCATACGAGTATGATCAAAAATTTGATTTGTTTAATAAGGCTGGTTCTCCCTCCCCTACTCTCGACAGACACGCTACACCCACTCTAGCAGTGTGCCCATACAATTTATGTAAGAGATATTCGTGTATATAGATATATGTGTGGGTCTGAAAAATGAAGCAAAGCAGAGGTGCTTTAATCTGGCATTCTTTCCAATGGCCAGCAGGAGGTAGCAGTCTATGAGAAAATGGCCCCACTGCTTGCTTCATTCATGACCTCAGTAAACACTTTTTCAATGAGTTTATGATCTCAGCTTCTAGTTTGAAGTCTTACTGAATCCAACATGATGTTCATTTTGTAAATTAGACTTCCATTTGGATAAAAAACAGATGACAAATGAGATGATTCTTTAGGCCATGGCTAACCTGTGATTGACAAGTTAGCATGAACTGTCTTTGTATCCTCTATCAAATCCACCCCTTGCATGTGACATCAGGTTTCAAAAAAACGAACAAGGGTTAGAAATGCTCAAACTGAGGCTTCACAAACCAGTGGGTGATGTCACAATGGCTACACGTATCTTATCTTATGTACAATGTATCAGGGTGTTTTCAAGAAAGCCAGTGTAAGTCAGTGTTTGTCAGTCCAGCACTGTGGTCCAGACTGAAATGCATGATACTAATAATGATATCAATGCTCCCCAAAAGAGAATTCCTGCTGAATTTGGGATCCCCTTGTTTTGTTTCCTACTGACATTCCTGTTTTTTAGTGAAACATCTCAACTTTTATGATGGGTTGCAATTAAAGTGAATTAAAATGCAGATATGCCCCCTCGTGATGACTCCAGATCCCTTAACTTTTAGGAAGTCAGTTTTTCCCAGGTATTTACTTCCTGACCAGTTCCCTGCAAAATATGTGAGTGTTTTATGGATTAAGTTTGTAGATTTTAAATTTCACTGCACTACTGTTAATTAATCTTAATTAATATTTGATTTTTCCTGCTCCTTTTTTCAGTTGTTTAAAATCATTTTTAGCAGTCTATTGTTGGCTTTAATAACTGTCTTACCTTTTGTTGTTTATCTATAGACTTACAGGTTTTATCATCTTATTGTTTTCCTCATTTCTATCTACTGATGTAGTTTTACATTACCTAGTACTGTATATAGTGTGCTGCAATTTCTGTGGCAGCTCATGCTTTGTGCAGCACACTGTGCTTCCACCTGGAATGAAATGTGCTGTATAAATAAAGTTTGACTTGCTTGCTTTCATTGGTAGTTTGTCTTCAGACCTTAACCTTGCTTCCTGCTAATTAATTTTAACGACACTTGGGCTAAGTTTTTTTCACTAACTAGCTTAGACTAAAAACTGTTTACATATATGCATTAAACACATCAGTAACTAAGGTGGTAAACATGGCAAACCTCACTGTGAATGTTCTGATATTTACATTTCATTCTAAGTGAAGAAGATGGCAGAGTTGTTGCATCATTGTCAGTGTGTGCTGACTGACACACCATGTTGTCCCATCAGACAGAGTGAGAACATACTGGGATGTTGTAGCTACATGATGAAGAGATTTTAGTTTCTGGGAAAACACAATTTTTGAGGTAGATGTTAACATCACGTTACATCAAAATTCTTCTGAGCAGAAAATGATAAAAGAAACTAGTGTCACTCTACAGAGAAGCGTGGAGATACAAATTGAAGTCCACCAGCTTACTAGGGCAAGTACTAATGTGCCTAGTCAACATTTCATCATTTAATTCTCTTTTAAATATCATTTTTAAATTCTTTTCAAGTGAATCAAAGTGACACAGTAGGCAGAACTACAGCGTCTCCGTCAAACTGTCTTAATAGCTCTAATTAAATGAATCATAATAAAATGAAGGGCTAAACACGCAGTAACTGCTTCAAGCTGAGCTGAAAAATTAACGTGGCTGCTGTGACCATAAAACGGCATAAAATGTTATGTCTAATATTTTCATGTTATATTATTCATTCTGTCTGCGGTGCCCGACTTTTCATAAAGTGCTAGATAAGCTGTCAAATCCTATTAAAGCAGAAGTGTCGCTGACTGAGTGAGCAGAAGCTTAAACTGAGGGAATCCAGGGCGTGTGATTGCTGATTGATAGATATGCCATGATAATAGGACACTCGATATGGGATTCAGATTTTTGAGAAGTTATTAGAAGTTTACTGATATGTGCAAATACTTTTTTTTTCTTTTAAGAGAGACATTGATCTGGACTCCCTGGGAATCCAAGTAGTTCTTTTGTTCCTCAACTCTGACTCAGACTGAAGACTTAATCGAAAAATCCACCCTTGGATACACTTACACTGTTATGTATCATCAATCTGTGATGTTTGTTGGATGCCAGAAGCATAGATCTGATGTAAATTGTCTTTTGGGTTCTGAACTTCCCTCAAATCGCTACATCTGCCTTGACTTCAGCTAGTGATTTCCTGGATTTCCCTATATGCCTTTCGACGAGCACCAGGGAGTTGAGGGTCAGGTTGCTCGATTCAGCTGCAGAAGGTAGTTGGAGAGTAAAAATAAAATAATAAAAAAAAGACATGACATGTCATGAGACTGCATTGCATTGTGGTCTATTGAGGCTGCTGTCAACTGGAGAAATTGGTTTCTCTGCTTCTTATAAAATGCATTTCTCTTTTATGATGGATTGTTGAATGCTTGTGTAAAATTGTGGGCCAATCTTTCACAGTGTCTGACACCAAAACTAGATGTACACCCCTGGAGTTATAGCAATGTGTAAACGTTGAAGCACATGAAAGAGTTCAAACAAAATGAGTCCTGAAAAGAAAAGTACATTCCTCAATAGCAGAGCATTACATTTACTTTAAGAAGTAAATCCTTTAAGGCGTTTGTATTAATTGCTCAGATAAGACTGAAAATAGACAGAGCCTTCGTTTTATTAGGCTGGCCTTGCAAGAAAAATGATTGTCCTCTGATGAAACACAAGAACACGACTCCAGCAGAGGCCCCAAAACAACATCATACAAGTGATCATGACTGTTAATAGGCACGGGTATTATGACTGGTTTACACTGAGAGCAAAGGTGCTAATGGTGTGACAGAGAGGAATGTGAAGAGGTGGTTTGCTGGGTCATGAAGCATGTCAGCAGCTAGTGGATGGGACTGTTTACAGACATGCCCTTAGAAAAACCCTGACAACTCCTGATAACACTGGAAAAAACAAATACTAGCTAAATTACTGAAATGCTTTAGCTTGGTTTTGCCAGTAAAAACTGACAGCTGATAAGCTAAAATAAGATGGCGAACAGAGTAAGCACTTTAACACATAGTTAGACTCAAACTGACTAAGAACTCAATATTACCTCAAGCAGTTAATGTTACACCTCATAATAAACCCAGCTAGCTGAACTGTGTTGACCACATGCAGGAGACTTTGCTTGTGTCAGAACAAAAACACTCGGCTTTAGTGCCTTTTTAATTAGTCCAGCTAAGGAGATGTTTATTCGCCTTCTTAACAAGATGTATTTGCTACGCTTGTACCGAATATTAATCAACAGACACCAGCCAGTTAGCATCCCTTAGAATAAAAGAATAACTACACAGTATGCAATTGAGGCAAGCCTTCTTATCCAGAGGTGTGCCATTTTATTCAAAGTCATGATATCACAGTAAAGGTGACCTTTGATCTTGTGGATACAAAATTTCATTTTTTTAAAATCCTGTTAGATATTTGTGGAAAATGCTTTCAAACTTAGCATATCTTGTAGCCAAAAACATTTGGTTTTGTTGGGTCACAGTGACCTTTTACCACCCAATTCTAAACAGTTCACCCTAGAGTCCAAGAGAACGTTTGTACCAAATTCAAAGAAACCCTCAAGGTGTTCAGGAGAATGAAACAGACGAATGAGCCACAAATGCAATGCCTCAGCTGTAGCCAGCAAGGAAGCGTAAAGAATAACCCAGCACACACAATCAATGACACAAGGACACAACTCGGGCTTCATGCGTGGGGTACAGTGAGGTACAAAAACAAAGGAACTGACAAATTGTATTATTCTGTCAGTTCAGAAAACGCTTAGCTCAGAAGGCAGTTACAAGTAAAGCACTTTGTTATTTTATTGAAGGGATTTGTTTTTTGGGTGGGTAAAGCAGCAACGCAACGGCTTACAAGATATCTTGGGAAAAACACACACATACACACACAAACACAAACACACATACACACACAGTAGGCTGTATATTACTGTAAAACACGTTTGAAAAACCTGTCAGACCAAGGAAGGGTGAAGCAGCACCCACTATGTTACAGTAGGAATTTAACACAACACCCTCTGATTTACCAGAGGATGAACAAAAATCATGGAGGATTAAAAAAAGAATGTTTCAAATACACAGTTTCATATGTTTTGGTCAACAACAACATGAGCAATAAAAAAAGTACATTAAAAAGTACATTAAAGAGGTGCAGCCTTAGGGAGCATAAACAGGAGCCTGCTTCCTCCTCTGCCACCCACCAACACTTCACACAGACTGATCTTTCACCTCTTGCCTGCCCTGCAGGTTTTGCTGTTGAAGAATATTAATCAGAATTGCAATAATGGTTTTTTCTTCTTTCCAGAAAAGACAGGAAAAATATGTTAGAAATGATGTTGAGATTTAGTAATATTCTTTTTCAACCAATTACTCTTGTTTATATTTTGGGCTCCCTCTTGCCTCTCAAAAGCAGAGGAGGAGGGAGCTCCACTGCCTCCATGGAAAGAGCCTCCTCTGATCAAAACATGCTTCTAATTAATCACCACTGAATGAAGAAAATGGCCTTGAACAAAAAAAAACAGTAGAGAAGTTTAATATCACATTAAATATTCATCATGGTTTGTGTGTGGCTCCAGGAGGGGAGGACCACTGGAGATTGTGTGATGGGGAGGGATGAATTAGTCTGACTTATCTCTGTGGTCTTTTCATTTGCTCCCAAATTAGTTTGTGGAAAAAAGGGGCTTCTAATTCCATTTCAAAACTTCCCATTCTTTGTTTCATTGTAGCGTACAGCTTACTCATGCCGAAGTAGTACTGAATCAACTGATTTGCTTACAACAGACATTTGATCTTGGTGTTAAATGAAGGACTAGGTTATCGTGTAATATCAAGTGCATATCAGAATTAATGATGTTGTCAATCAGTGCTGACCTCAATTAAAACTGGAGGTGTGAAGGTCAACAAAACGATGACTTTCATTTAGTTTTCCTCACCAGAACGATGTAGGCTCAGTGATCTCCCACTTCTCTGGCTTTAAGCTGTTGCAAGAATCTTTAATGATTAGCCAGACACGAACAGCAGTTCGTCGCATGTGTTCTGTAAATAAGTACATCTAACCCAGAGTGAAATTCAATATTGTCTGTGTTGGAGCGTGGAGGAGGAACATCATATTTTCCGCCTGTGCCAGATTAAGCTATTAGCAGGCTGAGACATGTGCTATTAGCACATCATAATGAGAGTAATAAAATCACGAAAACATCAATTGGATGAAAGAAGAGATGCTAAGATTAATTATGAAACAACAGAACTGCCATATTCAGTTTAACAGTCCATGTTAGATTACAAGCTATTATTGCACAGATCTCACATTTCCTCTGCTTGCTGCTAAGTATTCTTTTTTTTTCTTTTTTTTAATGTATTCCACCTCCTCACCCGAGCAGACATCACACCTCCAAGAGGAACATCTGTCAAAAGTCTGAATCATACATATCGCAGAGTATGTTTATTTGGAGGAGATCTCACCCCACACACACAGCAGCCCGAGAGGTGCTTTACTAAAGATAAGTCTGAGGTCTGATTATGTGCATTTTTGCTAATGAATCCCACTGCAACATTTTAACTCGGCTTGAAATCACAACCTTGACTGGAACGATGTGGGATTCACTGCATCTATTCAGCTATGTGTGCTTCAGATTTAATTTTATACAGGCATGTTTGAGGGTGGTATGAAGTCTCTAACTACATGTAGAATGAAGTAAGTTTACAGCTGACAGTGAAGTAAAAACTGATTCATTTAAGAAATGGTTTTAACATTTTAGGCGGATATTTGTTTTGATGATGGCTATAGCATAAACACTGAGAACTATTTGTTGGGACTGTTTGAAAAAAATATATATATAGTCTGTTAAATTTTAGTGAAAGAAAAATTAGAAATGACATGCATAATATCTGTATCTACTTAAAATCTTGTTGTTTTTGTTTACAGATATCTGACACCTTATCTTCTTCTTTACTTTACATGTCTGCATGTACCCCATCTCCTCCTTAACGGGTGAGTCAATCTGAATGAAATTTTGCACAAACATCGTCACACATACAGCGATTACTAACATCTATATATTCTTTGAAAAGATTTATTATAAATCCCAATTCTTTGGATTTTTATATATATGTTCATTTCATCATCAGCAGTGTAATGTGCTAAGTAATGTGTTCCTGTAATCACATTACATTTTTCCATAACGCAGCAATGTAATGGATTACTGTACTGCATTCTGTAATAACACTACAGTAACAATTATGTTGTTACTTGAGTTACAAGTAATGGTTAGAAAGAAAAAAAAACATCAAACGTGCCTTTTTCTTACTGCACTTCTGCTACAATCAGCTGATTCCAGTTCGTGTGCAGGGAGGAGAACAATGGTGGAATGGTCCACAACCTTTGAGGATTGGCCATGTGGACAATACTTTTATTTTAATTGCACAAAAAGCCAAAAGTGCAAACTGCATCTAGGACAGAAACAACTGCATTATATTGCTCACACAGCATCGGCTCTTTGCAACCATCTGCACAGTGTAGACCCCACCCCAGCAGCCAGAGCCTGACCTTCAACAGGTAACAAAGGCAGGGATGAGCATACAGGCTTGCAGCATTGAAGCCTCCATTTCTACCTGTTCATGTTTCTACAGTAGAATCACAGTGGAGATCTCTTTAAAGTCTCTTTTAGCTGGTTTTCAACTTTTCTTTGTGTTGTCGGCTTTGTGTTCACACACTGAAACGTTGAAAGAAAGGTCGTGTGTATGTCCTCATTAGGATAGGGATTTGTGTCAGTGTGTGGGACTGTAGCCTAAGGGTTATACTGTTAACTGGTGATTATGTGACAGTTTATTTCAGACCATGTTATGAAGTAATGCGAAAGTAATGTAATGAGTAGTGTAACAAATTACTTTCTCCAGGGAGTAATTAAGTAATGTAAAGCATTACTTTTTAAGAAAAAACACTGGTGTTCAGTTCCAGCATGTTTTTAGGAGAATATTAAATGTAAATCAAAAAAAAGCCACTGTACCCTTTTTCATCCTGAGCTCACGCTGCATACTGTCCTAACAGCCTACAACAATAAAGTAGAGCTGCCTGTATGCAGCCTGAAAGGGTAGAACCAGGACAGAAAAAGTCTGCATCTGCTTGCTCACCTTATTGCTTTAAGCACAGCATAACTACAGGTGACTCAGACTATGACAGAAACAATATTCAGAGATCACTCTGAAAGTTAAAAATGAATGTGTGTGCATCTTTACCATCCATATTCTGAAGTTCCCTAATGTCAAGCATCCTTTAAACATTAAAACATCTAAATTCTGTTGTGTTTCAATGCAATTTATTTGGCTCGTTGTTACCAGTTAAATTTTGAATTTAAAAAAACTACAGTATATGTATTTCTATAGAATCATATGTAATTATATTCTCTGGTGATAAACCAGATAAACATGTATTCTGTATATTTATATAATATAAACAATGTAACACCCTTTTTTAACATTACCACAGGCCACTGAAAAATGATGTTGTATAATAGCCATTACAGCCAATTCACTTAATAGTCTGTTTCTTCCTGCATTTTGCTGCATTTGAGTTTTAATGGAGTTGACTGGAGCCCATTTTTCACAAAATCATCAGGTATGATAAAAGCGAAGTAGTGTACTTCTGTGTATCCATGGATCATTGCCACCCAGTCTTGCAGGTACAGTAATTTTCAATTCTACCAAACAAGAAGACAACTGAGTAAAATAAGAATTAATGGCATAAAGATGCTTTTTTTTTTTTAGGGAAAAACAAAAAACAAAATACATTTCATTTGTTGTACTGTATGTGCCTTATTTTTCATAGTAGTAAGTTGTGATGTATTGTCACTATTGTGTGAGAAGTTTACATCAGTGAGTGCACAATATGCTCTGCACTCACTGATGTAAACTCACAAAGTTTCTTAATCCCTTGGCATTGCTATTATGTATGCATTGATTACTCATTAAATGTGGTCTGATCTTCATCTTCAAGTCACAATTATAAACAAACACAATCTGACTAAACTAATAGCACACAAAATCAAAGTCTTTAAGGAACATATTTGGGAATAACAGGCTGGAAACAATAAGTAAACTCTGTATTAATGACCCCTCCAGTTCCATTTAATGAGATTGGATCTGAAGCGTGGGTTGTAGAGGTTCCTTTCTCTAAAAAAAAAAATGGCCATACTAAGACTGCTTACTGACAAAGTCCGCTCTTCTCAAGACAGACTGGTTGTTGTGAGCCATTCCTCGATCACAACAACTTTCACAGGACCTTAGAAGAAGCATTATAAAGATGCATGAAGCCGTTAAAAGGTTACAAAAGCAATTCTAAAGACTTGGGTGGTCATCAATCCACAGACAGACAAATTGTCTAGATAATGGAGGAAAGTCAGGACTTTTTCAGCTCTCACTAAGGGTCCTGCAAAGGTTAAAAGCAAAGCACCTGCAGAATTGTTTACAAGTGGCAAGGTCTTTATTCATGTGTCCACTATAGGAAAAACACTGAATAAGAATGAAACACATCACATAGGAAACCACTGCTCTCCAACTAAAAAACAAAGCTGTGGAACAACTAGTTTGTTACACAACACTTCTGGAACTTGTCTTCTTGTCTGGACACATAATATAAAAGCTGACAAAACTTTTTTAGCAGAGATATACAAAAAAAAAAAAAGTTCATCCTAACACCAAAACCTCATGTGAACTGTGAAGCACAGTGGAGGGAGCATCATGGTTTGGGCCTGCTTTGAGAACTCTCAATCACTGAAGGGAACAACAAAATCAAGAAATTTTACAGAAGAATATCAGTGCTTACTTTAAATATGCTGAGATGCTCTGGCATGCCTTGACTAGGGCCGTGTAATCAAGATGTCTCAGAAATACACATGACCTGAAACAAGTTTGTCGGTGGAATCATGCAAAGTCATCCCCATATTGGTGCAAGTCTCACAAGCAGCAACCAGAAATGTCTGATGGAGGTTGTTGTTGCTGCTAAATAAACTTCCATACGTTCACTTTTTTCAGCCAAAACTGCAGGAGATTTTTCAGTGTGTTCAATAAAAACAAGAAAAATGTTCCAGTCATATTAGTAAAGTAGTCACATTTTTTTTTTTGTCTGTAACTGCAACTTAGATGAAGAGAAGACCATATTTCATGACTAATCAATGCAGGAATCCAAATGATTTCTTGCACCTGCAATTTGCTAAGTGATGTGTTAAAAAATGACACATTCTTTTTTTACAGGTCCATTTTACTGATGTGTCTAGCCTTTATTTGGAAACAAATACTTAAGACTGTCAAAACTCTCTTCACTTGACGGCAGCCTGCCTTCTGTGCATTTACACAGAGATGAAGTGCAAGCTGCCATCTTGGCAGGTAGAGACAGTGTATGTTGATCATCCATCATGCTTGATTCTTATTTCTGACATTTTGAAGGCCGGGCTCATATTGTGGCATCTACAAATTAAACAAATGTTTGCTGAACAAAATGTGCCCCCATATACAGGGTTTGTCCCAGGAAAACACTGATTAGGTCCATAGGAGCCATTAGTTTTTAATATAACCAGGAGGGGGACACATTGACTGCAAATGTGAGAAAAAAAAGAACAACTTCATGCATGAATGAGGCTTGTGCTGGCCTAGAATGCATCAGAATGTTGACAACACCCTGCCAGCTGGAAAATTAGTTGATTTTTAAAAGTAATTATTTAGGCTTGTCTTTTAGACAACAATTGTGTCAGGCAGTGGCACATCTTTCTTTTTCCTCGCTTCACTCACCTTTTTCACAGGCCACCTTAATTATCTCTGAGCAGGATCTCCTCACCTTATTAATGCTTGCAGATTCCACCCAAGTACAAGAATCGCCTTTGGCTGAGACGGTGGGATTTTCGCCATAATATTTTCTGAAATAACTTTGCAGGGGATTATCTGTGGGTGGACAGCTACCACTGGAGCTGCTCTATGAGCACAGAAGTGGATGGCATACAAGGAAGAGAGAGGGTTTTTGTTTTTTTTTTTAAATTTTAAATAATGTGCCACAGGAAGACCCTGGAATCGCACAGTTCAAAGTGTTCATCAAAATTCACAGCCCGCGAGTTCAGTTCCCAGTGCCGAAGCCAACCTGCTGAGCTGTGCTGGAGTAAATCTATAGAAACAAATTAACTCCATGTCTGTTGGTCTGGGCATGTGCAGAAGATAACAGGCTTCAATTACAAAGCTCTTTCTCCTAATTGAAAATGCAGCTAATAGCTTAAGTGCTTGCTATCTGGAATAGCTAAAATAATGTGCAGGAGGTGCAGTGGATTCTGGCATTTACAATACGCTCCTGAGCAAGGGGTTGAGCCTTCGGGCAGCCTTTTACAGCATCTCTCCCACCTTCATCTTTCTTGACACTCTGTACTCTGTGCCTTTCAATATAAACTGAAAAGACTTCTCATGTGTCAGAAGAGACTTTGCCTGTATTGTGATGCAAATAGCCCAGGACACTGTTGATGAACATGATGTGCTTTTTCTGCAAAAAAAAAAAAAAAGCAGCAAATTGCATAGCTAACACACATGATGATCTAGTGGACTCGTATTTGTAAATGCACCACTCTAACTCAAACGGGCATGACAAACCTGCAGGTGGTTTCACAGGTGTCCAGCTGTAGCATGTGTTCTTACATTGCATTGCAGTGTTTGGCATGAAATGTAGCACACACAGAAGAAAAAAAAAATCACATTACATTTTTAACAACTCAAGCTGCTCCCTTGAGCTGTAGAGGGCAAGGAATAACAAAGCTGAGGGAAGTCTCGGCTCCTTACCTCTGATGGGCTATTAGTTATTCCAGCTAGCAGAAGCCCCATTAGGTCTGCCATTTAATGCTCCCACGCCACATTCGCACATGAAAGCTACAAGATTGATAAGCCGACCATCTCACCTCCAGCTTCCCTTGCGCTTGAGAAATGCTCTGCCACAGATAATCTGACAAAGAGCTGATTTAGCTACCCGCGTACCTTGTACCAAGTGACATTTCTGAAAACAATGAAACATATTTGTGCAGGTCTTTACAGTGACTTCAGTAAAGGGCACAGCAAGAACCTAACTAGTGCTACAGTACAATCCACTGACGTGAAACATCTTCTAAAATGTTTTATACGGTGCATGTAGAATATAGAAAATGAGCTGTGTGGCAGCGAGATAAAACTTTGTCTGTGAGCTGCGCTGACAGAGACAACGGAGAAGAAAGATGTCTCCTGTACTCCACAGCATGTCTGGTTAGTCTGACAAAAGGTGCTCGCAAAGATTCCAGTGACACCACATCTTTCCCAGCACAACATGTTCTGTTAATCACACTTAACCACACTGCCAAATGAAAAAAAAAAAAAAAAGCTGCTGGACAAAAGAAGACAGATACAGAGCATTAGGAGAAAAAAAGAATACACAGGCAAAAAAAAAGTGCCTAATTAAGCATTAGCAAATTGATTAGCCTTTCTGTCAAGGCCTTTCTGTCTCAATCCCTTAGTGCCATGTCGGGGTTCAAAATCTGTCACGTTGGATAAGTCTGGTTTTAGTGCGAGAATTTTAAAGTGAATTCCAAGAGTACAGGTTTCACAAGAGTAAACAAGTTTCTTTATATTGCTGAGATTAAACAAAAGTAGCATAATGCAGTCCTCTCCTGCAGTGTTACACAAAAGCCAGGGAAAAATGGAAGCCCAAATGCATAATTTATCTTTTATTTGGCTGCAGGCCTTTATAGTGTTCCCCAGCCTGCGGTGACTGTTTGAACTTTGTAAGTTAAACTAATGAGGAAAAACCTAAGCACACAATTGCTAAAGGCTGAAAAAAAGAAAATGAGATATACAATCAACTGGTGCGATTGTAAATATTGGTATACTTCATACAGCCGCAAACAAACATCAAGACTCTCACGATTTGCGTGTTTGCTGCTACAGCTGTGGCAGCAAACACACAGGATAGGAGAGGACCATCTGCACAGTGACTTGATCCAATTTGCTTATACCATTTCATTCAGGACAGTGAGCCATTTTGGATAAATAAAAGGTCTGATAATACACAGATTCATCAATGAAATGTTTCATGTCAGGAATGAAAGATGGAGCCACTTTGTGTGTAATGCATCTTACTGTAAGCTACCCATGAAGAGGAGCTGCTACTGCATTTTCAGCTAATGGGTATCATATTTTAGCAATAATATTGCATGACTCAAAACAACAGCTGGGTAATCGAATGGAACTGAACAAACCCAGCATATTGCAAAACAAGTCACCATGCACTGCCCTTTGCTTCCCTATCCCATAACAGACAGAAGCAGAGGAGAAAACATTTTTTTCTTTTCACCCTGCAGATCATTAGAAAATTTACCTCTTATGCCTCGCAGTGGAAATGGATTTTTGGAGGGCAACGGTCATACCTCACATTCCCTGGAGCCTGAGATGGTGTATGTGTAAGGTCCTGTCCCATTAACCAGCACATCCATAGTCTCTGAGTGTGAAGGCTTGTAGTCCACATAGTACTCTTGCAGCGGTGAATTAAAGGAGCGCTCAGTCTCCCGTGCCTTTTTCTGGCGCTTCTTAACCGCTGAGCGCTGCTGAAGTTGTTTGATGCTGCTGGGATAGCGCTTCCATGAGACATAGATAACCAGCAGAATTATAGCCACAGATAAGAAGAGGGCCACGCTACCAGCTATGATCTTGTGGAAGGACACATACTCGATGTCTGGTAATGGGATGGTGGGGGAGGCCTCGGAAGGAGTTGGGGAGGCTGTCCTGTTCCAGGTTAGCTTTTTATCCACCACAGACTGCGTGGGGAGAGGCTGCAGCTCAGGCTGAAATGCGGTTGTGAGGGGCAATGTCGTTGAGGGGATAGGGGTCGGCGTTGCAGTACAGATGTTGTAAGTCTCCACCACATCTGTTACTTTCTCTCCTTGTGCCTCCTTAGGGCTGGTACATATCATTGTAAACTCCTTGTTACCCTTGAAGACTTTGAGCCAGGACACCAAAGGGCAAATGTTGGGGTTACAGTACCACAAATTACCAGCCAAACTGATGGTCGTGAGGGAGATCCAAGCCTCCACTGTCTGCTGAGAGACATTGGTGAGCTTGTTGGAGTCCAGGTTAAGAGTCTGAAGGTTGGGCAGGCATTGAAATGTGCTCGGATCCAACACTTGGAGCTCATTTCCTGAGAGGTCCAACTTTTGCAAGGAAGTCCACATCCACGGCAAGCCCTGCGTTAGCAGTTTGATGCGGTTCCACTGCAGATAGAGAGCCCGCAGGTTAGTCAGACGAGGGAAATGAGCAAAATTAATCTTAGAAAACTGGTTGTGCTCCAAATGGAGCTCGATGAGCTTCAGGAGTCCTGCAAAGGCATTACGTGTGAGGCTCCTCAACCTGTTGTAGCCAATATCAAGAAACTCCAGGTTGCGACAGTCAAGGAAAACGCGCATCGGGACTGTTTTTAGGGAGTTTGACCTCAAGTGCAAACTGAGTAGTTTCCGTAAACCCCAGAACTGATTAGGCTGGAGGACCTGCAGTTTGTTGTAGGAAAGGTCAAGATTACGTAAATTTGGGACGTCGTGGAAAGTGTTGTTTTTCAGCTGTGTGATCTTATTGGAGCTGAGAATCAGTTCTTTGAGCCTCCTTATCCCGTGGAAAGCCTGGCCATCCACAGCATTGATGTAGTTGTGGTCGAGATAGAGCCAAACTAGTTGACTCAGGCCTGCAAACTGGTGGGTTCTAAGGCTCACCAGGCTGTTATAACGCAGAGACAGGCCCTGTGTGCCGACAGACACGTTGTTTGGCACGTCACGGAAGGCATTGGACTCGCAGTATATTATTTTCCCATCACATCTACAGCTCTGGGGGCAGGGACGCTCACGGATGCCGCTTGGAACAGCAAGCAGCCAGGAGGGCACCACCACTGTGAACACAAGCCATCTGAAAAGCACAAAAAGTCCTGCAGACACACAGGAAAGTGAGAGATTTAAGAGCACAAAACATGTATCACACAGGATCAATATGCCCATAGACTATAAGAGAATAAAATTAATTTAAATAGAATATACAATATTCTGAGTCAAGGAACTAAATATTATTACTATGTTCTGAGACATTTACTAACTGAGGAGGGTAATTTGCTGCCTACTTAATTTTCACTGGAGCATTCATGGCACACCTACACACACACACACACACACACACACACACTTATTATCAGAGCCAAAGTCATGCTCTTGGAAAGGTGATTGATAACCACATGCATGATGTTTAATGTGACAAATAGTTGTTGAGAGAAAAGCCTCCTTTCGGATTCCCCTGCCTGCAGTCATCAGTCATAAACCGCAGGGGGGCACAGACACCAGCAACATCAGCTCTAAGTGAATTGTAGTTAGCCAAACGACAAAAGACTGCGCAGGAATGAATTCTTTAAGAAGCTTGCGGAACACTGTAGGCTATACATACCCATATTTGCGCGGTGTCGGCTCTTCCTCATATTCAGGGATTTCTGTTGTATGCGTCTCCGGTCCACATGTTAGACGCACTCGGCGTTTTGCCCAAATAGTTGGACACTTAACCAGGACGCCTGTCTGCGCGGATAAAACAGGCACTTTGCGCCGTAGCCGGATCCGCTCTGCTCGCAATCGCACACCTGTCGGAGATGAGAGTAGCTCCAAAAGGTGTGCATCAGCCTCTGTCTGTAGTTTGCTACATTACCGCACAACATCAGCTCGATAACGCATATTTTCTGAAAGCCCTCGGATGGATGCGCTCAAGCTTGTAGCCTCATGAGAATGACAGTTGAGCGCCTGTCGTGGGAGGCTATAAAACACAGTCTAAACACCGAGTCGACAATTGTTGAATCTAGGTTAAGTGGCAGAGAGAGAGAAAAAAAAAAAAACACTGGAAAGCGACCAAGTGAAGAAATCTGAGAGGGATAAACTGTGGTCCAAAGCCGATAAGTTGGTTATATCCTGCTTCAGGCGTTGGCAGCGAAGAGAAAAGGCGCAGGCTGCTGTGGATTAGACCCGTTAACCGTAGCATTAAAAATAAATCAATTGTACAGCAACAGGAATGATGTTGGTGTTAGATTATACGGAGCTCACTAGTGCTCGGTTTCAGGACTTGAGATGCCCTCTTCTGGTCGCTGAGTGGCACTCCGCAACCGAAACCAAAGTAGACTTCATTGTTATCGCGAACGCAGCCTGCATATCAATTAAAGCCGAGGAATAGGAACCCTGTTAGCTTTGCGTGTAGATATTTGTGAAGATGTGCCGCAAGTCATACGCCTCTGAAAACAAATGTGACATCTATAGATGCAGCTCAAGCGGCGCGCTCATTAGAGTTAAATCCCACAAAATTTAAGATTATAATGAGCTGAGAAATGTTATGTAACTTTAATGCCCTGATTTTTTTTTTTTTTTTTTTTTGGCACATATGAATTCTTAAGAGTCACAAGCAGAGGCACTCATTATACAGCACAGTCCTGTTTAATATTCCATTATCTATTGCTGGAATATTATTGCTATTTAAGAACCATTTTGCTGCTGGAGGTAGTTAATTTATACTACTTAGTTTTGTCTGTAAGTCTGCACACATTTTGAGGTTCACTACATGTGGTTTTACAAGTAGATTATTAAAAGCTCCAGTCCCCCCCACCCCCGTCTCAGAATACAGAGGAGCAGGAGAGGTTCTGGGATAAATATTCAAAGAAAATGCAAAGACCTCAAACGTAAACTTAATTATTTTGGTGGAGTACGTGCACAGATTGTTTCCCTCACCAGTAATTAAGTGAAATTATGCAGTGAGTTTTACTCTATCTGAGCCCGCATCGGACGATCTATTGGCAAAATCTGTTAACATGGTTTTTAATTAGTACTTCGGCAGGTGGGCCTGTAACAAAAAGGTCAGCTTGTTAAGAAGTTGTTAAGAAGTTGGTGGTAAAATAAATCGCACATGCAGTCTACACTGGCTTCTACAGGTAGGATGCAGATTTTAGATCATATCTGTTAAACATTTCTTAATCTCAATATTGCTTTTGTTATATTTTCCAAATTAATGTATTTTGCAATGAAGGTTTTGTTCAAAATGTAGCCAGACTGTTACATTAGTATCCCAAATGTTCTCTTTTGGTCTTATGATACATTTATGAGCAAGCAAAAGTGTAAAAATTAAGTAGGAATTCAGTAGATGCTTTTTTCCCCCCTACTCTTTACTGGTAGTGATACTGAAATGCATCATGCGTAAACAAAGGATGCTCTCAAGGCTTCATAATGGGACTTTGAGTCTGGGTCAAAGTCATCATTTCTAATGGGTCCCTCTGCCCCTGCACTTAATGAGCAGCGTAATTACCAGTAATGGACATTAATGAATATTTGAGCTCAAATCACAAATAGTTTCTGACAAAGAAATTGCTTAAACTAAAATAAAACGGATGCATCTAGCACTTCGCCATCACTCACTGATTTAATTTCCAGTGTTAGATCGATAAACTAACTGGAGGTGAAGGGCAGGGCATTAATCTGCACACACACACACATACACAAACACTTTCTCTGGCATGAGCACATATGGAACTGCAGGAATGGCAGTGGCAGTGCCACAGCTTTTATCCTTCAGTGTGCCGTGCAGCACCTAAGACTCATCTGTGTCTTTAGCACCATCTGATGATGCTTCTGAACTTTCATTTATGAAATGTTTATCTGTTCTTAAGCAGACATGTGACACCATGTGGTGCAAAACAGTAATAGAAGCACGCAGCTCTCAAACGTGTACACATGTAAAGCAGGATTATACGTGGGATTTGTTATCTGGGGAATGATTTGTGACAGTAGTAGTTCTATTTATTTTATTAGTGCAGCGGTACTGACCCAGTTTTGCAGTCATTTGAATTTGAAAAGATGAAAATAAACCAACTTTTTCTATCATCTACTTTTTTATGCTCTTGGCTTTATCTAAATGTTTTTTATGTATATATATTGTATATATTAAGAGCAAATATACTCATTCGGCTTATGTGAAGTTTGCTTCCCAGAGGCTTTAGACATATTCTGACTGATTACTTTGTTAGTTACATCTTGCTAGTACTGGGTTGGACAAGCTTTTGCCTTCAGATCTGCCTTAATTCTTCATGGCATAAAGTCAGCAAGCTACTGGAAACACTCCTCAGAGATTTTGGTCCATATTGACCTGACAGCATCAAACAGATGCTGCAGATTTGTCAGCTGCACATCTTTGATGTGAATCTCCTGTTCTACCACATCCTAAAGGTGCTCTATTGGACTGAGATCTGGTGACTGTGGAGGCCATTTGAGTACAGTGAACTCATTGCCATGTTCAAGAAATCAGTTTGAGATGATTTGAGCTTTGTGACATGGTGTGTTATCCTGCTAGAAGCAGCCATCAGAATATGGGTACACTGTGGTCATAAAGGAAGGAACATGGTTAGCAACAATACTCAGGTAGACTGTGATGTTTCTAACATGCTCATTTAGTACTAAGAGGCCCAAAGTGTTCCAGCAAAATATCCCAAACACTATTACACCACCACCAGTAGCCTGAACTGTTGATATAAGGCAGGATGGATCCATGCTTTCATGTTGTTTATGCCAAATTCTGACCCTACCATCCAAATTTCGCAGCGGAAATCGAGACATTTTGTGTGCTGAGAGGTGCTCTTCTGCATACCTTGGTTGTAACAAGTGGTTATTTGGGTTACTGTTGCCTTCCTATCAGCACACAGCAGTCATTCTCCTCTGACCTCTGTCATCAACAAGGCATTTTCACCCAGAGAACTGCCACTCACTGGATATCTTCTCTTTTCAGACCACTCTCTGTAAACCCTAGAGATGGTTGTGTGGGAAAATCCCAGTAGATCAGCAGTTTCTGAAATACTCAGACCAGCCAACAGCCAAGCACCAACAACCATGCCACATTCAAAGTCACATAGCTCAGCTTTCGTCCACGTTCTGATGCTCAGTTTGAAGATCAGCAGGTCATCTTGCCCATGTCTACATGGCTAAATGCATTTAGTTGCTGCCATGTGATTGGTTCATTAGATATTTGCATTAACAAGCAGTTAAATAGGTGTACCTACTGTAACAAAGTGGCCTGTGAGTGTACAGTAAGTTTAAGTTTAGAAAACTTTTTTTTTTCAGCAGATTGAAGAGTATGAATAATAATGTGGAATTACTTTTATCCTTTGAGACTTGCCATGAAAATCTGTTAAAAGAAGTAGTAAGGGCATAAAAAGAATGTGGTTTATGACAATGAATCCCTGTTATTCATTTGGTCCCTGCTATACAGTGTAAAAACAAAATTAAAAGACACATTGATTTTTAATATCTATTTTATGGTAGATGGAAATGAAATGGAGAAGAGTAATATTAGCAATATAATACAGCAAGATCTCTCCCTATTGTTGCTGGCAGCCTTTTGTGTCGAGTAATTTATTAAATCCAAAGTAAAAATGCACGTGTCTGAAGTGAAACTTATTTCACAGTTCTAGTCAGTCCATGAGGATGATCCCCTTAGGGTATCTTTTGTCTTCATCCACAAACATATCAAAGTTCTTGTCATTTCCATATATGGATGTATGGAATAGGAAGAAAAATTGATATTTATGGAGGAAAAAAACTGTTATAGCCTATATTCCTACTCTTACGTCCCTTCTATGCAATCATCCCAAGCCGGGTTCCTTAAAATTCCCTGTGGTCTGTGCATCAATTCTTATTTATGTTGTTGAACAAATCTAACATGACCCACTTTCACGTTTCATTCAGCTTTTCCTGAAATCTGCTAGAACTGGCATATACAAGCAATAATTGAGTTTCACAGTACATTTACAGTCAACTTTTACACTGAAAGGAACATGTCTACCTCAACTCCTTTAAGCTTTTCTCACTTGCATGTTTGCTTTGTACTTATTCTTGCTTTCAGCTGAAATCTATCTGCTTGTCGAACAGAGAAAATCATGTGGATTTCTCTGCTGCTTGATAATGGCACCTCAAGAGTCATCAAGAACAAGTTAACTCCGTAAGAGACCCAAAGAAAGGCTTCCTTTTGACTTAAAACAGCACAGAAAGTCAGGGTATAAACAACAAAAGGTGTAGTGCCACCATTGCACTCACCTCACTTTGCAAATACCTCAGCCACCAAACTGCTTACTATGAAACTTTAATGACTGTCTGTGACTGACTGAACCCTGAATAATAGAGCAAGGGCGGAACTGCTTTTTTGCAGCATAATGAATCCCACTGAAACAGAATTTAGAAATGTATAGTAAAATAATTAGCACAAGGCAAACTCAAACAGATTTAATTTACGCTGACCCTGGCTTCTAAATTTGAAGCTTTAATTACCTCCTGAACATTAAAAAAACATCCCAGCAGCAAGTAAATATTTCTGAGAAAGAAGTCTGGTCCCAAAACATCTGCCACTCTACCCCCTGCTGCTCCTGTGACTCAAATAGCACGTTTCTTTCTGTCATTTAATACACCAGAGGGTGTATACGCTGACTGATTACTGTATATGAAAGCCAATTCCTTAAAATTGATCCTCATCTTAACACAGCTCACTGGTTGCACCATTGTGTGGCCATTTTTCATTAATAGTTCTTGAAGTCGGGATGTTTGATGCTGATTTAACATTGAAAAGTTGTTCATCTCACCTGGATTTATATTCAGTTTCACACCTTTCTCAAGCTGAAACATCAGCAGCTGCAACACAGATGAATTTAATGAGGGGGAAAGGTGGTTAAACAGCCATTAAAATGCTTAAAAAAAAACTCTTCAGGTTCTCTTCTCCAGCAAAAGATCGTTATAGCAGGGCTTTATATTGTGAGTCTACCTTTTTCAAACTCTGCTTCTCATGCATAAGAAAAACTTCTCCTTCTGCAAGGAGGCCTGTGAGGATCAGTTGGTAATGCATTATAGAGATGATGATAATGGGCTTGTACATTCGAATCCTGAGTCAAACAACCATAATGTCCCAAATGAGCATTTTCTTGCACCACAAATATCAAGGTACTGCTTTTAAAACGGTTTATGTTGTTCTCATTTGTATATTTCCTCATACATAATACAGTGTACATAGAAAAGCACTGTACTCATGAGACAGCTGGGCAACAAGGTTTCTCTATCAAAAAAAAAAACAAACTGTTCAACAAAGTGCCGACAATATAGTGGTCCTACTTCAACAGGGGACTGAAAAGACAACTTGAGGAGACAACAGGTTTTACCATTTTATAAAGTATCGATATAAATATAAAACAAAACAAAAAGCTGCACTCCAGCTCACAAATTATTTGCATTATTGTGGGTAATGTGAGAAAGCAAATCCAGTCAGTGAGGAGAAACAGTGACCTTGTCCTGTCTATCATCTTATCAGAGACCTGTAGAGGACAGTGGGACATCTGGTCTCCCTATAATTCAGTAATTCTTCCTGATATACATTTGAACTTTGATAATAGTAAAAGTCAGTGTTGGGCTTTAAAAATCACAAGTGTGGTCATTTTTTAAAGACATATTTCAGTCGTGACTTTTATAAGAAGAAGATTGCTACTTCTTTCTGCAGCAGTCTATATGTGGCAGTATGACTCTGTTCTGGGACTTGCCTGTCCCTTCCTTTTGCATTCATGGGAAGCTGGAGGCAGGGTAGAGCAGCAGCAAGACCTACAGTGGGCATCAGCAAAAACTGATATGACTTTGATTAACTCAGGCACAGCATGAAAAGAAGAGCCAGGGTGGAGATGGGTTGCAAAGCAGCTTGCAGTGGTGAGCAGGCTAAAGCATTTTTAAAGGCATTCCAATTTTCCAACTGGATGAGCAGAAGGGCATCAGCTGAGCCATCACCTGACGTTGGCAGGCACTGAGATTAGCTGATCTGCCGGGATTGCGGCTGAACTTTACTTTAAGGCATGCCTCAAATGACAATATGCTCGATATCTGTATTTGTCAGGGTTGGCGGGACCAGAAATGTTCTATTTTGGGTGTGTATTCTCTGAAAAAATAAAAAATAAAATGGGAAATTGTCTGTAAATAATGAGGGGTTAAGGATCTTAGTCACTTAGATGTTTGTTTTTCCACTGTGTAGTGTGTACTTTTTCCATTTTGTTCCTGATTGTGATCAAAGTTTTGTATAGTTGTTTAAACTTTACGTGCAAATTAAATTTTAATGAACCTGCTGCTTTAGGGTGACTGAGAGTAATTTGTTTGCATGAGCAATGAGATGTTCTGGACAACCTCCTCACACAACCAGTGAATACCTGGTCACCGAATTAAATTCAATGCACCTCGTGATATAGTAGTAAAAAGCTGTCAAATACCAAAAGAATGGCTGCAAAGTACAGTACAATAGAAACTCAGTTCCTTTCTGCATCAAGCGCAGTTTCCTTGCTGTGGTTTTCAATATGTGCAGCAGCAGTCACGTAATGGCAAATTAGCCATCAAGATCCCACGTTATCACTGTAATGCATGTTCCAAAAGACACTGTATCAGACATTGGGTTTTAGTAGGGTAATGCTATTCATGGATCTTAAGGCAGCTACATTCAAACATCCATCCATCTGTCCATCTACCCATTTCCTTCCGCTTATCCAATTCAGGGTCGGGGGGGGCAATTTTGAGAATATAAACATGGATGATAATTTGGGGCTCAGTGTAAAGAGCAAAAGGTCAGAAAAAGTTAACTGAGAACGTGAATAAATCCGTCCACCTGTGAAAACAGACATGCATCATAATGACAACAATATGTAACTGCATGTAATTCATTGTGCAGTCCACATGTGGCACAATACAGGCCCTTAACAAGTCAGTTTACACACAGACGTATGCCTGTAAAGTCTCCTATACTGTAACATCCTGATTATTAGCATCATTTTGTAAAGGCGGGCTCACATTTTGATCTCTGCGAATGGGTTTGAAAATGGCCCAGAGGAGGATACGTCTTCTGTCACTGGCAGTTAAGAGATAGCGGTTGTCACATCTGATGACACCCACAATTATACTGTCAATACACAAGATGTAGTCGGAGTACATACACAGTCATTTGCCATATACAAAGTGAGATCCAGCTGATAACCTGTTTGTGGAGCTGACACCATCACTGACAGTCAGCACAACTCATCCCCCTCACTGAGACCAGGTTTCTCTACACAATATGTAAACTACCACACAGCACTTCTTCTGTCTAAATGCTACAAACTGTCACGCATGCACTTCCCCCACATGTCAGGTGCACGTTACTTAAATGACATGTAATCTATGAATTAAATAAATGCAATTAAATGACATTTAACTGCAAAGTCTGAGCGGCATTACCTTTCCTCTCTTGCTCAGGGGTTCACAGAGCAGAAATACATTTCTCTTTAATGCAGTCCACAGAGATCACAGGAAAAATTGTTTGGCCAAGAATATTACAAATATTAATATGAATTCATCAGCTTGCTTCCTTTACCCACAAGTGATCTGATTACTGGTCTTAGCTAAACTCCTGAATTTCTAGGCCTCTGTCTGTCAGCAGCTCTTCAAGCAAGCGAGACGCTTCCCTTTACATCCACAAGGGGTTGCTGTTACCACACCTTACAACTCAGACTCTCCAGTGCTGTGCATTTTCCACACTGTTGTGTCCAATGAGGTGAATGCGTGTTCTAAGCAGATTTAGCAGAGTATGAAAGATGAGCATGAAACAACCACAAAATTAGAGGTATCCTCATCCCCTCCCACTTTCACTATGTTTTGTTTCCCCTTTTGTTCCTCTGCTGTTTGTTGAGTGTACACTTCATAAAGGCCATTCATAATCCTACTGTCTGGAGCATTTCTAGCCAGCAAGAGGTGCTGACTGTTTATCTACATTAAAGTGTCAACATCACACTTAAGCTGTTAGAATAATTAGCATTTTTGACAAGCTACTGATTACCTATTTTCTGTTACTTCCTGTGTTTTTCTTCTTTTTTTTTCCTGAATGAATGATTACAAGTATTGAATGAATGGTGGATTTAGATAACAGCCCCCACCCCACCCTTTCTTGTTTTGACTATTCCACCCCCAAACCCCCCCGTTTATCGTCTCTGTCATCATCATGTTCCGCACTGTGTATATTTCAACTGTGTATGAAGCGCTCATCGGGACACCGGGGCACGCAAACAAGGTGAAATCTGACAAAAATAAATGAATGGATAAAGTAAAATAAAATAAATGGAAAGGTTGGTTTCAAAGCACATTTTAGAATGAATTTGAGGCAGCTTTAATTCAACCCAGGGTTTCAAAAAAACACGAGCAATTAATAGATTAAAAAAAAAATACTAATACTTTGAATTAATTAATTCATTAATTAATAGCTGGGTTTAGGCATGCGTGGCTGGAGGTAAGCTTATATACAGTATGTGTATTTGGAGACGCCTACGCCTCTGAGGGGATAGAGAGAGCGAGAGAGAGAGAAAGAGAGAGAGAGAGAGCACAGAGTGGAGGATTGTGCATCAGTCTGTTGGCGCTTAAATGGGTAATTGCGCACACAGCCGACTGGACCATAGTGGCGACTCCAAGTACGACCCAGGTGTGAAGGCGTCCTATTTCTGAGCGGCATGCAAGGATCAGGGGGTTTGGACCGCTGCGGAAAACTTGCTTTTGCTGCTCAAGTAATGCTCAATGTGCAACTCTGAAGCTGCATAAACTGCGACTGAGAGCAGTTTAACGCGCCTCTTATCGTTTTTTTCCCCCTAGAGGATTACTCCTTCCCTCAGTAACGATGGGTAAGTCATTATGTTCTTCACAATTTAGTGACACAGTTTTTCCCTCCTGAGGCTCTGCGTAGTCAAGACGACAGCAAGGATCAGTTTTTAATGGCAGATTTTTTTAGTTCCTAAACTGAATTTTGCTTTATTTTTTTTTCTACCTAAGGCTAAGCAGAGATGATTTTCATTTAGGTATCTGTTCTTTTAAATAATAAAAATTATTATTATTATTATTTGCTTTTCTCTTTGTGTGACTATAATCACATATTCATACCTTAAAAGTAGCTGACGTCAGACTGTTATCAATTCTTCATGAAGCAGGTCTAGAGTCTGAGACATCAGACCTCAAGCTGCTCCTCGCTACATGATCTCCTGTTTGAAGAATGAATTCATTACCTTCACTTATTTGAGCGTCCTTGAGCACGCATTTTCTTAAACCATGTCATCCCTTTGATTGCTTGTGCTCCACTCTACCCCCAACAGGTTCTGTGATGTTGGACTGGCGGTTATCATGTCTTCTTCTGCAGGCAGCTGCTTTGCTGCTGCTCAGCAAGGGAGAGAGGATGTGCCCTGTGAGTTGTCGCTGCGAAGGAAAGATTGTTTATTGCGAGTCGGGCATCTTCCATGACATTCCAGAAAACATCACCACGGGATGCCAAGGTCTGTCTCTGCGTTACAACAACCTGCAGGTTCTGCTGCCGTACCATTTCGCTCATCTCAATCAGCTTATCTGGCTTTACTTGGACCATAACTCCATCAATGCAATAGATGCTTTAGCCTTCCACGGGGTGCGCAGACTAAAGGAACTGATCCTGAGCTCAAACAAAATATCCCATCTGCACAATAACACATTCAGTGCCATACCAAACCTGAGAAATCTCGACTTATCCTATAATCAGCTGCAGTCTGTTCATCCTGGACATTTCTATGGGCTGCGCAAGCTACAGAATCTCCACTTTAGGTCCAATGGACTGAAACAGATCCTTGTTCGTACTTTTTTGGAATGCCGCAGCCTGGAGTTTCTTGACCTGGGTTATAATCGCTTGCGCAGCCTCACCCGCACCACATTTTTGGGGCTGTTCAAGTTGAGAGAGCTTCATTTAGAGCACAATCAATTTACCAGGATTAATTTCTTTATTTTCCCACGCCTTAGCAACCTCCAGGCTCTTTATTTGCAGTGGAACCGCATACGATTCATCAATCAAGGCGTGCCGTGGACGTGGCAGAAACTTCAGAAATTGGACCTTTCAGGGAACGAAATCCAAATCTTGGATCCAGCTGTTTTCCAGTGTATGCCAAACTTACAGATACTGAACCTTGAATCAAACAAGCTGAGTAGTGTGCCTGTGGAGGCTGTGGCAGCGTGGACCTCGCTGACCACTATCAGCCTGGCAGGTAACGCCTGGGACTGCAGCCCAAGCATCTGCCCTCTCATGAGATGGCTGAGAACCTCCAAAGACTCCAAAGACATTAGCATGATATGCAGCAGTCCCAAGTCTGTGCAGGGCGAAAGAGTGGTGGACGTAGTGAGAAACCACTCAGTATGCATGGACATGTTAAATGTGTTCTCAACCACAGCTTTCATCATTGTGAGTTCAGCTGAAACTGACAACATCACAGCTCACCCATCTCCCTCTGATGTTACAGACCTGACTGCACAGATGTCAACGCCTGTCCAGCCTAGCAGGACAGACAGAGAGACAACAGAGTCCACAACTGTGAGCTCTACAGCCCACAACTCTCTTGAAACCCCCACATCATTTATCCCTGAGCTACAGTTTGAACATATGGCTTTCCATAAAATCATTGCGGGCAGCGTAGCCCTGTTCTTGTCAGTGTCATTGATTCTGCTGGTTATTTATGTCTCGTGGAGGCGCTACCCCAACACCATGAGGCAGCTGCAGCAGCACTCAGTCAACCATAAGCGCAGGAAAAAGGCCCGCAAGCAGGAACAGGATCTTAACTCTCAGTTACAAGAGTACTATCTGAGCTACCACTCAAACTCTGAGACAATGGACTCCTTGGTGAATGAGCCAAGGCCATGCACGTGCACTATATCAGGATCAATAGAATGTGAGGTCTGAGCTGCCCACTAAAACACGAGATATAAAGTGCAATTGCTAAGCAGAGGTAGATGGGGGTTTTTTTCCAAAAGATTAAGTGGTTTTTATCTCTAATATGAGATGATAGATTCTGCAGCAGTGAAGAAAATACTGGGGGGCATAGTACAATATAATTATATGCAGAGAAAAGAAGATTGGAATGGAGAGATATATTTGGAGAGAGCTAATTATCGCCCTGACTGACACAAGAACAGTGGCAGGGTCAGTCGGGTTAGCTGTGTATGACCTTACAAAAGACTGGATCTTTGCTAAAGTGGAAGTCAGCTCCACAGAGAGACTGACCTTATTCTTAGTCCGAGTATATTGCCATAGAACATATGAGCCAACGAAGCCACTTTTTACTTGCAACTGTTTTTTTATTATATAGCTTGTAAAGCATTTTGGATAAATGTGCGCATCTTTGAGTGTATGTGTGTATCTGAGTGTGCTGTGGGGATGAACTAATAGGACTGCACCTTATTCTCACAGATAGTATTTGTCAAGTTAAATTATTTTGCGTTGGGCCCACACATCTGTCTGATATCAGTAGCACTACCATAAGAATGGATGGGGGGAACAATCACAGAGAGCATCTCATCCTGAGATCATTTGCATGAGGCCGTTCCCTTTACTTTAGATGCTTCTTTCTCCTGTAAAAGGATCAGT
>VUQS01032285.1:0-13364 GCA_015108495.1 Heterochromis multidens | reverse complement strand
TTGTGTATTGTGTATCTGCGTTTGTGTGTGTGTGTGTGTGTGTGTGTGTGTGTGTGTGTGTCACAGTGGTTGTGTAGTGGGAACAACCACAAATGCAGTTTGGATTTCTGCAGACAGATTTTGTCAGCATAGTAGCGTCACAGCTAAGACACAGTCGTGAGGTTTCAAACGTGTGTGTTTGACATCAAAATGAAGGTCAAGTTCGAAGATGAGTGCGGTGAGACCCGTGGCTATTCATGTAATAATGTAGTAATGACTACTGAGTGTGCACGGTTTAGAATATTAATATGTCAATGGGTGCCACAGCTGGTAGGGTCCCATTGTAAAAGGGTCTTTCATTCAATATTGTGTTCCCTATTTGTGCCAGTCTACCATCCAGGGGAAAGGATTTCTTCAAGGATGATTGAGTCATCCAGGTTTTTTATTGGACAAATGTGCTCAGTAGACAGGGAATTTTCTTTCTTCTTTAAAACAGCAAGCATCACATCCACTCCTGCATGAATTTAGGGATCCAACATGCAGGACCTTTAACCTAGCATGTCAAAACTTCTAGGCTAATATATTCAAATTGATTACAATCAGTTGAAAATAGAGTCATTGAAGTATGAAAGGATTCAAAGGCAGTTGTCACACTCTGGGGAGACAGAATTGCCCTGTCTCTAGTGTGCCACAACAGGATTTCTTTGTTACTCCACCTTTTGTGCACTGTATGTCACCTGTAAAATTCATTTCAATACTAATGCCTTACAGCTTTTGTTACATGTCCCAGTAGGCCCTTCGAGCAAGAAAAAAAAATTCTCCTGCTGCTGCTGCTTTTATTTTTTTTTTATGATCATGTGAAAGTGGTGATAGTCAGAGAGACCTTTCAGTGTGCAGTAAAAGCACGCTGTTTTTCGTTCAAACAAGAAGACATTACTGAGCGAATTGCTGCAAAGAATTTTAAGATAACTTCAGAGAAAATGACTTTGTGCCATAATTTATTCCCTCACTTTCATCTTTCCACTTCATCACTCAGTGGAAACTTAAACATATACTGGAAGTTTAATGAAAAAATCAAAAACGTTGATTTTCTCTGCAGTTTGTCCTGAAGCAATAGGACGTAGAAACTTTCTTCAGTTTATAGATATATTCATTGTGTGGTCTTCTCTGGACAGTGTATGTAAACTCACTGACCTCTTTATAAGTTACAGATTATTTATTTTATTGGGTTCAACTGCTCGATATTGCAAATATCTGAACAGCCAATCACATGGAAGCAACTCAAGGCATTTAGGCATGTAGACATGGTCAAGACAACCTGCTGAAGTACAAACTGAGCATCAGAAAGGTGATTTAAGTGACTCCAACTGTGGGATGGTTGTTGTTGCCAAAAGGACTGGTCTGAGTATTTCAGAGACTGTTGATCCCACACAACCATCTGTAGAGTTTACAGAGAATGGTCTGAAAAAGAAAAAATATCCAGTGAGCGGCAGTTCTCTGGGAGAAAATGCCTTGTTGATGCCAGAGGTCAGAGGAGAATGGCCAGACTGCTTCGAGCTGATAGGAAGGCAACAGTAACTCAGGTAACCACTTGTTACAACCAAGGTATGCAGAAGCAGCAGCAGAAGACCACACTTGGTGCTACTCCTGTCAGGTAAGAACAGGAAACTGAGGCCACAATGTGCACAGACTTGCCAAAATCAGACTAAAGACTGGAAAAATTCTTGAACATGACAGTGAGTTCACTGTACTCAAATGGCCTCCACAGTCACCAGATCTCAATCCAGTAGAGAACGGGAGATTCACATCATGGATGTGCAGCCGACAAATCTTCAGCAACTGTGTGCTATTATGTCAATATGGATCAAAATCTATGAGGAGTGCTTCCAGAACCTTGCTGAATCTATGCCACAAAGAATTAAGGGGGTCCAACCCATTACTAGCAAGGTGTACCTAATAAGTGGCTGGTGAGTAGTGATTTGTGCTCCTAATCATACCCATGTATACTCATACATTATGTTTCACAGTGAAACTGTTTGTCATTACAGTAAAATCTTTCCAGCAGTGATTTTTGATATTATAGAAGCTAGAAGTGAAAAGGTTGTTCCACACACTGAGTATAGTATATTACACTTTGCAAGTTACTTTCTTATCCATGAAAAGTGATTCCAGAACAGCTTTAGTTTACATAACATTAGGAAATCATTTCAGGCAGAAACCCAATTAACAGCCTGACCTTTACAGCTGCATTTCCACTTCCACTTTCCACTTTGACAACACGTCTGCTTCATTTAGAGTCTGAAGCAGTATTTATACATCTTGTAGCTGCATACTTAAAACTCAGATTCAATTATTTTGTATCTCACATGCTGTACATACAGACTCTATGATGTAACAGTAATATAGTGCATTTTTCTGAGGTGTCACCTCATTGTTTCACTGATTTATTTCCCCTGATTCTTCACCAGCTCTGCCTCCCACACCAGGGAAATCAACCAAAAGCCAACAACAATTAAATGTATAAGATTTATAAGCACTGGGCCTAGTCATATTATTGTTTCCTGAGAAATCACCATGGAAACTCTAATAAAGAATCTGTGGCCATAGAGGATTCATTTTAGAGCTAAAAAAAATGTCATTTAGAATTGTGAAAGAAATTTTCAGTTTCTAGTAGCCTTGCATGTGAGCGCACACACATACTCACACACACATACACCATACAGATGATTCAAACCCTCCTTTTCAAGACAGTTGTGATATGCCAGCTGCTTGTGTGACTGACAGACAAGCTGACTTAACAAAACTCAAACAAAAACAAAAAATGACAATCATAAATAAAATATGTGACATACATAGACATCCTGTCTATATTCTCTTCACTGTCATTCCTACTGTTACTGGAAAGGAGAGGAGCTGAAAGTAAATGCAGTCTGACTGGTTATTTGGAAGCAGGTTGGGTATTAAAATATGGGAAAACAGGTCATATTCAAATTTCCAAGTTCATTGATTCCAGCATACTGAATCTGACAGCAGAGCTGCAAACAATGCCTAACGGCTGTAAAATTTTGCTCCTAATACTTTATTTCTGTGTAGGAAGTCATTTTGGCTGAAGTCCCTGAAGAGTTCTAGATACTGCATGCACATTTCCATCAAATACAATGACTAATTAACCTGACAGGTCTGTGTCAAAGGTCAGTCTCACCCGCTTTATTTTTTAGTTTTATGATAAAGTCTTCATAGTATAGAATGGTATAGTTCTGCCTTCTTACCTCAGTATCATCTGTCTTGTCTTTTGGGAGAAAAACTTCAACAAAATCATGTTTGTGAAAGTCATAGTCAGAACTCAGCTAAGCTTTCTAACCTGCATATGTAGAGTGTAAGCCTTACCCCAAAACTGTAGTACAGTACATCATAATGCGGGGAAAATTGTCTCATGAGGATAATCTAGAGTACAGAATGCGTAATACAGATGCAGGGGATACGGCAAAGAGAGGCCTGACCTTCGGCCTACACCTATACACCTGTCGACTAAATTAGTCTCTGTGTTTGATGGAAAGGTTCGTATTTAGCTCTTACCCTCAAGCTCAGTGCTGTGGGCTTCTCTGCTACTGCATGAATGATGGCAGCATTAGTGCAGCAGAGGCATACTACAGTGCCATGACACTTTAAAACATCCTAATAAAGATAAAAAAGTAGCTACCAAGCCCATCTTTATCTCCACAGAGGCTTCACAGTGAAGGCTGTTAAAGGGAAGAAAGAAACAAGTTACACAGAAATGAATGGGCAGTGGATTGCTGTTATGAAGTTTGACTGCCTTTAACTACTTGAACTTTAAAGCTGCAGTAGGCACAAATCTGGAGATGGCACAAAAAAGAAAATAAGCCAGGCTTCTATACAGTCCCCTTATTAAACCACTGGACCACCACTAACCTATGCAGAGTTTTTTGCTGTCCTTACAACTTTGTATGACTCAGTGGATTAGGTTTGAAAAGCCTGAAAGCCTGAAAACCAAGCCCAGAGATGACTAGTTCTCTATCAGATCACTTGAAATAGAATATGCTGAAAGGTTATTGTTGTAAACTAGCAATGCAGACATAGATGGTTAACTTATCTTGTTATTCTTAAGATCTTCATTTTACCACTATGTACAGCCAGATGACAAAAACTTGGTTGTTTTGGTTTTCTGTTTTTTGTGATTTGTTTTCTTGGCAAGCTACATAGAAATCTGTTCAGTTTTAAAGACAAACAAAACCTAACCTGTAAACCTTGGGTTTGATGTTTACGTGGAATACCATAATGTTGGTATGGACAGTGATAATCACCAAAAAAATGTACGCCTTTAACCTATAATTTTAAAATAGACATTAAAGGAACATAGCACATGTATTGATTTCTTGGGTCAATAATTTAAGATCCTAATTGTAATACACATTGTACCCTACTACATTCACATATTGGCTGTTGATCTAAATTCACCCGCAGGCTGATCATTTAACCTCAGACTACTGCCTTCATAGTAATATATTTATATTTTAAATATTTTATGTATATATATATATATTCTGTATATAAAACTTAGCTGTACTTGCCTTAGGGTTCACCGGAATGAATTGTCATCTATAGATATGATATCATTTATATCATATAAATATGATATTTAGGACATTATTTCTAATTCTTCATTCCGTATTTAGTGGTGACTCAACAAAATTCTATCACGGATGCAAATTTTGCAAATATGTTAAACGTGAGAAACAAACGCAAACTGAGAAAGTAACATTGCATTCACAGGGGGATGATGAAATGAACATGAAAATAAAAAAAATTGGAATGTATAGTAAATCTTTTTTAAAAGCATTTAAATTTTTATAATTGTTGTATGTGTGACGATGTTTGTACAAAGTTTTGTTCAGATTGGTCCACCTGTTACGGAGGTGATAAGGTACATACATACATATATCCATACATACCCTATGATCATTATAAGATAACCCTTCAAAATGACCGTCAAATTACAGTGTTTACTTTTGATCTCGTATCAGTTTTATATAAGGTTTAACCATTTCATATTTGACATCTATGTCATTGATCAAAGGGTGATTTCTTCAGCTGACCAGCTACATGCAGCCCTACCCCTGAGACTCTGGATGGTATCTTCTACATGATCTTCTATGAAGTTTGACCATTTCCTGTTTGTTGTTTATGTGGGTCTTTATTTCTTAGGTGGGTTTTTTTTTTTTTGCATACTGCTGTTAGTGAGCTAATTTGTTAGGAAGAGCAAACAATTCTCATGTTTTGTTGTGCTCATCTTGATGCAAAATTCTAGCACCTAGCTGCAAGAGTTTTGTGTGCTATAAACAAAGGATTTCATTTGTATCTTTTTGTTTGAGTATGAAACTGTGTTACTAGCCTAACCCAGCAACAAAGCTGGCAATGGTGCTACTGTTAGCTTCACTTTGACTACTAAGCTTAGTCTCTCCCTTTTGTTAAGGGGTCTAGTAACGCTTGCAGCTTTATATCAAGAGCAGCTAATGTAACTTTTTGTGAATGTGAATGAATTTTGTGTGATTCATAGCATTTTTCAACTATTTTTCTAAGGTTGACTGCTTGATTTTGTATTAATTTATTTAATGTATAGATGACCTTGCTAACTCAAATAACATCTTCCTGGCACACTTCCTGTTTTTTATTCAGCAGATGAGAGCTGGATTGGTCTCACTAGCTATCTAGTAAATACAAAATGTTCATGATATTAACTGATGAACATTTTTATTATTATTATATATTTTATATATATTTTAATGTTCTATTATAGTTAGATATTTTCATGCTTCTTGTATACATCTACGTCTGTTTATGGTAAATATTTAAGGTTATTGTTTGTGTGTGTGTAAATACAGAAATGTGCAGTATTATGACAGCCTTTCCACTGATTTCTCAGCTCTTACAGTGCATTTATGAATGGAGTACTTCTTCATGAAGCATCAGTTTGAGAGTTGGCCATCTTTCTAGCTGAGGATGCTACAATTATGGATTTTTGTCCAATGAGACAAAAATATGTTGCCTACCCCAGCTTTAAATCAACTGGAATTCTTTACTTAGAGGTCCCTCCTTGTTTTCACTGCAGCAGATTCTTCTTCACTTGTTTATAAAGTGTCATTGAGTAATCTGTGGCAACTATCGACCTCTCTTGGCAGCCACAGAGCTGTGACAACATCAGCATCAGCCTGGCACAGCTCACATTGTGGCATAAATAATAAAGCCACATTTGCAGCAAAGCTTGTTGACTAATTAGAGCAAAGATCCATCAGCAGAAGTGGCTGTGTATTACAATATGTACAATAGAAAGAAGTGTCATCATAATCCTGCATTTTATGTGACATTTTTTTGGCTTGTGAATCAAATCCTTGGGTTGTAAATGGCATCTTCCATTAATACATCTATAAGGTATTGCTGAATTTGGCCAAAAATACATTAAATCTTTGTCATTCAACACAACAATAAGAGTTTCTGTTCTTTTAACTTTTAGACAACATATTTTTTGGCTATCATATGGATTTGTTTTAAATAATGAGCCAGGTAGCACACAAGTATTTCTGTTTAAATCAAGCTTTTATTTTACTTTAGGGGGCAACCTCCGGGGCTTAAAGATGAAGCCAATAGAAGTGCAAAAAACTGCAGTTTCTTTAATTGTCCCTTGAGGCTGGCTCCAAAATTAAGAAGTCACCATAGACTCCCATGTTGAATTACCCACATTCAGTGATGAAGTTTCCCAAAACTACTGAAACAAATGGGTGCTTATACCCATGTTTTATAGCTTTTAACTTTATAAAACAGCTAAAGCAATAAAATGCACCTTGCCTGCTAGGAAACACCTGATATCTCTTATCTCTGTGCAACTTGCCAACTTTTTCCCATATTGTCCCTTCCATATTTGTCGTTGTAGAATAAGATGTAAACTCTTTCTCTCACAGAGTTTACATTTCATTTTTTAAGGTTTTCCTAAACTTCAAAATGCTGTCTTTACTTTAGCTTGACTCACATCAGCTCTGCTCTTCCTACGTGACACCTCCACATCACTACAGGTGACAACGTGAAGTGACCCACAAGTATCAAAGTGGCAGCCATGATCAGAGCACGCTGACCTCTCTAAACGCTAAAGAAAGGAGCCTCAGTATGCCGTTTCTTACGTTTTTTAGCCTGCAGGAATCGTCACAGAGGGAAAGGAAATAATGCTACCCCACAATTCAAAGCAATGCACCACCTCACTGTTCACAGTCATATGAATTTTTGCATTTGCTATCTTGTGCTATAACTTGCTAATATGCTGATACATTTTGGACTTTCAACAATGAGTTAAACCCACAGGGGAATCCTGCTGTAAAATATGCTAGTTATGATGCTACAAGTAACATTAAAATGATCAAAGTCAACAGTACAGTAGCTTAAGTCAATTTGTACTGGTTATGTCCTCATATACTATCACCCTTTAGAATCATCACTAATTAACTTTACTTCAGTCCAAACAGTAATCAAAGCAAGAATTAAAGTGGATCTCCTCAGCAGGAGGAGAAAATAGGAATGAATATGAATGCAACCATTTTATTTTACATTTCACTCTTTTTACATTCCAACCACATGGTAAGAAAGCACGGGTCACTGAATTCTCCCTGGCATCTTTTCTCTGATCTCATGGATCTGATGTTTTCTATTGAGGTCAAGGAAAAGTGTTTTATAAAAGACATGAGATGTGGAGGGTTTTTGGGGGACTATTTGTCCACAACCTGCATCTACATCACACATTACCCACAAGTCTATGTTAATACATCCCACAAATGCAGTCTCGATTGAAACCGTAGGCGTGACAGTCCAATCCAACACTCCCAGTCATCATGCATCACAGGCATTGTTGTCACAGACCCACCCTCTTGGAGCTGATTTAAATTACCTGCTGCTGTTTTTAGATTCTCTCTGTAAGGGCAGAACATGTTTCAAATATTGATCTTTTTTGGTTCAGGTACATGTAAAGAGCTCCAGTCATCGGTTGATAACACAGATTTTGTTCTGGTCTGTTTCAAAATGTCACACAAAAAAAGAGATGTCACCGTATGTCATCCGTAGAGTACAATGACTTCTTTTCACTTCAGTAGTTTATTTGCATCCACTCTGGTAGCAGTAATGATCTGAAGTAATGCTTCTGCATTTTCATGGCACTCATGAATGACACTGTGCTCCTGTGTGACAGAACTGAACCTCTGCAGATCGCCATGTGTAGTGAGTACTGCAGCTTCAAACAGTGAATTCATTAGCAGCTAGCTGATGAGAATGTATTTTTGTTGGCCTCAGAGGCCTGATTGCTCTTGAAATAATACAATTCTTCACTGTTAAAGAATTTTTGGGGGAGTACAATTATCATGATTTCCATTTTAATATCTTATAAAATATGTAAATATCTTTAATAAAATACATGACTGTAATATTCATGCACCCTGTTCTCAGTGCAGTCAGCTCTGTGATGTTATGATAATTAATGTAGCCATGTACAACGGGTGTTGTCATAGCAAATTGCTTTGCCTGGTTGACCAGGAGGAAATTTTTTAACATTTTAAACAGATTTTATTTATTTATTTATTTTAATCCGCGTGAGGAAAAATGCATGCATGCCGGAAGAGCAAGTAGGCTGACCTCACTTGGAGGTTTTACTTGGAAATGTGTTTCACATGTCAGTGGCACCAAAGTCTAAAAAAGGCGATGGAGTCTGTGAGTTTCGTGGAATTGTGGAAACATCTATATGATGTTTAGAGCCTGCATTTGAATTTCAAAACCAACATGCTACCGCCTAAAACATGCTCATGTAATAATCCACTGCAAGCACACTAATCTGCATATTTACAGAAGTATCTTATTAATAATTAAAAGATGTTTAATAGATGTTTCTTCGCTGGTGATATTTAAATTTTTGTTCTGGTAGTAAACAAAGTGCAAAGCTGAGGTTGGCAGAGGTGTATTTTAACAGGAAGGCAAACAAAATATCTGACAGAATTCAATCTAGACCTGATGATGGACTAGATGAGAAGCTCTGTGCCCAATTTTATGGCAATTCATGTTGAGACATTTTACCCAAAAGCAGAAATAACCAGGCGCAAGAAGGCACAAGAAGAAAAATCAGGAAATCACAAAAGTCTTTAACATTGATCCCCTATTGCCTGCAATTTATTCACTTGTTGTTTGACAAATTGACCAACAGACATTGCTATCCCTACAGTCATGCCTGTAGCATAGTTAAAAGGGCTAAATAATTACCGTAATCTGCTTGGCACTGTCAATTTTCTATTAAATATTAGTACTTATTGGAAACTATTTTTTGCTGCAGATTCGGAGCTCTGTGCCAAGAGGATTGCGTATGTATGACTGACTCAAAATAAACCACAGCATCCATGTTTCACATAATGAAGGAACATACCAGCCAGTGCAACAGTATGACTCACTGATATGTTTAAAGAAAAACCCTTATGACACTTCAGAAACAGGTTTGAGGTTTGAATGATCCTGAATGATTAATTTTTGGTCTTTATAGCAGATGTATCACTGTCAAAGTCTAGAATCAAGAGACACCTCTGTACTCACATTCAGGTGAGTACAGAGGTGACAATGTGCAAACCACTGGTTACACTCAAGAAAGAAAAGGCCAGATTAGGCTTAGCCAGAAAATTTCTGAAAGAGCCTGCACAGTTCTGAAAGAAAAAAGATTTTTGGACAGATGAAACCAAGATTAACCAGAATGTTAACAAGAGAAAAGCATGGAGAAGGAGAGAAACAGCTCATGATCCAAAGCATACTACATCATGTGTCAGACATGGTGGAGGCAACCATGCCAGAGGAATCTGACCACTACTGTTTATTGATGATGTGACTGCTGATAGAAGTGGACAGGGCTATACTCTCTGCTCAGATTCAGCTAAATGCTGCAAAATCGGACAGCGCTTCTCAGTGCAAATGGATAATGACCCAAATCACACTGCAAAAGCAACCTGAGAGTTTCTCAAGGCAAAGAAATTGGATATTCTTCAACGGCCAAGTCAGTCACCTTATCTCAACCCAATAGAGCATGATTTTCATTTATTAAATACAAAACTGAAGGCAGAAAGATCCACAAACAAGCAGCAACTGAAGGTGGCTGCAGTAAAGGCCTGGCAGAGCATCTCAAGGGAGGAAAACGCAGCATTTGGTGATGTCCATGGGTTCTAGACTCCAGTTACTGATTGACTGCAAAGGATTTTCATCCAAGTATTAAAAACAATCCTTACATTTAAAATTATATTGGTTTTTCCAATTACTTTTGAGTCTCTGAAACTGGGGGACCATGTATAAAAATTGCTGTGATTCCTGAACAGTTATTGCAAAATTAATGTTAAACTCTCTGCACTTCAATCGCATCCTAATTGTTTGATTTAAAATCCACTGTGGATGTACAGAGGCAAAATTATAAAATTGTGTCATCATCCAAATACTTATGGACCTAACTGTAGCTAGGGTCATAAAATATGTAAGTTCTTGCTCAGATTAACATTTGAGCATCATTTATCACGTCTGTATTAGCAAAAGTTTAAGAATCAAAGATTTGTCAGTAGGATAAACACTGTGACATTCAACAGGACGTCTCTAGAAGTCGATAACCTTATCACATCCTCTCAGCTCATTTTGTGCCGTGAATCATTAAAACGCTCGTTAAAACTCCTGATGAGGACCGACTCGTGCAAATGCTCGAGTGTACAGTGCCTTATCACCCATCCACAGTGGATATCGAACTTCATTGCAACAATGTTTATAGAGTCACATAATAAATAAGAGCTTGTATTCTTACCAGAGTCTGCTTTATTTGAAGCAAGACACAGTGAGACTATTAATTGCGGTGCAGATGACAATCTATAGCCTGATATTAATGACAAAGAACATAAAAAATATATGTATATGTAAGTAACAACTAGGTTAACATGTATAAGTTTATAAAGATATTATTTTTTGTGTCTGCTTATTTGTCTTCAGGCATTGTTGTTGATTTTGTAACTTTTGAGAACAAGCTAACATCTTGAGGAAGTTCTTGCCATATTTTTTGTGTCTCTTATTGTTAGCCCGCACTGTTGTTTCTAATTTATCTGAACAGCACAGAAAAACTGCTCAGACCAGATGGTGCAGCCCACTTAATCTTTATCGAATTGTGTGCAGTTCGGCATCTGTGTGTCTTAAAAAGCAATAGCTGGTGTCAAAACACTTTTTTTTCTTTCTTTCTCTTTTCTGCGGAAATGAGCTGCTCAGTTCCAAGTGGGCAGTCTCACTCATCACACTTTCATCTGGAAATCATGTATGTGAGAGAGTCCTGATCTTCACACCAGAGTAATGTGAGGTCATTCTGCAATGTCATTTCTTCTTAACAAGCTAGTTTATAGATTGTCAGTTAGAGCCAAGGTTAGGCTTAGTTCAGATTAAGGGCCATGGCTGACAAATGAATAGGGTTCTAATCAATATGTTATAATAGCAATGGATGAAATCATTATGTGTAATGCCAAAGGTTACTTTCTGTGTAACAAACTAAACAAACACAGAATTATCACCGGACTCTGCTTCTCTCCAGACTTCCATACTTAGCATCTTTAAGGTCACTGCTTTCATTTTAGAAAGTGCAACTTCACTGTTTTTGGGTCATTCTCACCATGATTATCAAAACTGTTTCCAGCCACAGCTACTCTAAAAACAGCTCCAAAAACCTCTACCTGCATCAGTCCAGGAAGTTTTCAGACGATTAAATCAGTTGTGTGGTTGCAGGTTAGATTATCACTATTAATAGTGTTTATTTGTATAGGGACAAGTGTGTAACATGAACCGCACCACCCACCACAGCTTTTATAGCCTGAGCTCATTTGCAATACCCATTCCTAGATGAACTGTTTCAGTTTTAAACAGTCCCATTCAGGAAGTGGATGGGACAGGCATTTGTATAGCCACATTTTAACCACACATTCAGACAGTGTTTATTCTTTATGTAACTCCTCACCCATTATCTTCACATGCATGTATCTGGACTATGGGAGGAATCTGGAGAGCACCCATGCAGGCACAGGGAGAACATGCAAACTCCACACAAACTGTGGATAGCTGTTTAATCTCATACCCTTCTATTTCTGTCCCTAGTGTTTTTGTCTCTACTATTAAAAAAAGACAAAATGCCACAAAAGATAAATAAAAAAAATAGGAGAAATATTTGTAGAAATACGCTTTTGCATTTTGCTAACCCAGCCAGAGTGAGGCCGCAAGCCAGTGTACTCCTGGTGCCGGCCCCAACCCTGGATAAATGAGGAGGGTTGCGTCAGGAAGCATATCCAGTGTAAAATCATTGTTAAATCAAACATGGGAATCGTAACAAATGTGATTTCCATACTAAATTGGTCGAGTCCTTAGTTAACATTGACCACGTCCGATGCTGTTGGCCAACAGTATGCCAGTGGTGCTACTGCGCTACTGTTGGCCAAATGCAAATGGAGAGGAGATGGGGAAGGCATTTTTGGAGACAACGAGAGAGAAGGAAAAGCAGGAGTGCGGAGGTGAGAGTAGGGACCTTAAATGTAGGGACTATGTAAAAGGTAAAAGGATCTAGCTGGCTGATATGATGGAGAGAAGGAAGGTAGACATATTGTGTGTGCAGGAGACCAGGTGGAAGGCAAGCAAGGCCAGGAGCATTGGAGGTGGAGTCAAGCTGCTCTACCATGATGTAGATGGGAAGAGAGTAGAGTTGATCTTGAAGGAAGAGTGAAGAAAAGTGAAGAGATTGTCAGATAGGATCATGAGTTTGAAGCTGGAAATTGAATGGGTGATGTTGAATGTTGTCAGTGCATAGAGCCCACAAGTTGGATGTTAGTTAGCAGAGAAAGATGAATTCTGGAGTAAGTTGGATGAAGTGGTAGAGTGGGGAGAGAGTGGTGACTTCAGTGGACATGTAGGTGAAGGGAGGTGATGAGGAGGTGCTGGGTAGGTATGGTGTTAAGGGGAGAAATGCGGAAGGAGAGATGGTAGTGGATTTTGCAAAAAGGATGGAAATGGTTTGAGAAGAGGGAGGAGCATAGGGTAACATATAACAGTGGATGAAGGTGCACACAGGTGGACTACATCTTATGCAGAAGTTGCAATCTGAAAGAGATAGGAGATTGCAAGGTGGTGCAAGGGGAGAATGTGGCAAGGCACCATCAGTCTGCAGGATGACTTTCGAAATTAAGAAAAGGAAGCGAGTGAAGGTAGTGAAGGCAGAAGCAAGGAATAAATGGTGGAAGCTGAAGAAGGAAGAATGTTGCACAGAGTTCAAGGAGGAGTTGAGACAGGCTCTGGGTGGTAGG
>VUQS01032284.1:0-12894 GCA_015108495.1 Heterochromis multidens | reverse complement strand
CACTAACTCACTATAAGGCAGTGATGCTCTTTTCCTTCACTGTATGCAGAGGGACACACAATATATTGAAGCCAGATGTCTTAAAGCAGTTTTCTTCTATATTAAAAGGCCTCTAACCAAGAAGCACACATAGTTTTTCTTCTTCTTTTGAAAGAAGTATATTGTGGTTTAGTGTGAAAGAAATCTGATTTCTCAAGCTGTTAAAATGAATTTCACTCTCCTACTGTTTGGGCTGACACGTAGAGATTGGGCAAGGGCTCTACTGGAATTTTGCTATGAAAGAAGCAAAGGTGCTCTTTGCCTCTTGTGGATGTTTCCAACAGAGGTTATAAGGTACGTCCAACTGGGAAAGACCTAGAACACATTGAATTTGGTTGGCACACTCCCACAGGAGAGGCTGATGGATATAGCTGAGGAAAAGGATGTCTACATTGTTTAGCCTTCTGCAGCTGTATCTTAGGCTCTTAAACCCAATGAATTTGAAATGTGAAGGTGTAGACTTAAAGCTTTAATTGATGGGGGCAATTAAAGCTGTAAAGTAATTAACCATTTAAAAGCTACAGACATTTTTTAAAGTAATCTCCCAATTTTCACAGGCTTAAAAGTTATTGGAAAAACTCAGAATTATGGATAAGAATTATTTTTAATACTTGTATGCAAATCCTTTACAGTCAATAATTGCCTGAAGTCTGGAACACCACCAAATGCTGAGTTTGCTGCACTGTGATGCTTGGTGAAGCCTTTAATGCACTCACCTTCAGTTAATGAAAAGCATGTTCAATGAGACTTTTAATAACATTTAATTTTTTGCCTTAGGAGGCGAATGTTTTGCTTTCGTGGTATGTTCAAAGTAACTATCCACCAGCACTGGAGTTGCCCATCCTGCCAGTTTTGCAGTAAAATTTGAGCAGAAAGTTTCGATCTACACACTTCAGAATTCACGCTGGGATTTCAATCAGCAGTCATGTCATCAAAAGATACTAGTGACCCAGTTCAATTGGCAGCTATAAATCCCCCAGAGTAACATTGCTTTGATTTTTGACAGATGTGGTGGTATGCTTTGGATCATGAGCCCTTTTTCCTTACTCCGTACCTTCTCTCTTCACTGTCTGGTACAAGTTAATTGTGGTTTCATTCATCAAGGACAGGGTTGGCTTTTTTTTTTTTAAGTTTTCTGGCAAAAGCTAATTTTTGTTCTTTAGTGTTAGCAGTGCTTTGTGCATTGAAGTAAACCCTCTGTACTTACATTTATAAAGGGCTCTCTTGATTACAGACCCTGATAATGACACACCTACCTTGTTGAAATTGTTCCTGACTTGGCAGGGGCTTTTATTCACAGAGGAAAGCAGCTTAGTTTTCTTACGTGGTCTTCTAGGCCTTTTTGTGTTGCTGAGCTGGCCAGTGCATGCCCTCTTTTTAACAATGGACCAAGCTGTTGATATGGCACCTCCTAAAGTTTCTATCCAAGGCTGCATATAAAACAAAATAGGCACCCACTAGAGAGATTTTGGTCTTTCCTCAAACAAAAATCACCATTACTGTGACAAAAATGTCTTGTGTGGTTTCATTTACTCGCACATAAAATACACTTTTGTTCATCAAATGGCCAGAAATAACAGGAAAACACATAGACTACTGTTAGATAAGATGACACAGACTCTTAAATGCCTTAAATGTATAAAGCTTTATGTGTGTAGTAACCTCCCGAAGGCCCATTTGAGCTAGGCAAAAAAATAAAAAACCCAGCTATCCTTCTGTGAGGGCCGATAGTACTCAAGCCTAAGCAGAGACATAAATAAGAAAACTGCATCCATTTATCTTTAATAAGAGCTGGTGAAGTAAGTGATGAAAGATCCACCTTATGTTAGAAAGTTGATTTTTAGCGTGCATCAGCAAGTTGACCTCCAGAGGCTATTTTCTTAAATTGCTGATGAGTATGTTTAGGTGTGATTCAGCAACAAGCATTTCATCTTGATCCAAGTAATGTGACTTAAGAGGTGCAAGTGCTGTCATATCATCCTGTTATATTAAAAATGATTGCCTTTGTGATTACAAAAACATTCTAACATCCTAACACTACAGTCTAAATTAGTGCACTGGAACTGTAATCGAAAATAAAATGTAAGAGTGATGTATGAAATTTGAAAGTGATGCAGAGCTTGTTTAAGATTTAATGTTTGAATATTATTATAGAGGGCTTAAATTTTCATTTTGTACAACCTAATTTATAATCTTGGCATTCGGAGGCTGATTCCACATGAGGAGAGGAAGCCTGCATTATTTATAGAGATGGAAAAGACTGTAACAAAATGCAAGAGTAATTTGATGATCATGACGATGATATCTTTATTGTCCGCTGGGAGAAATTAATTGCATGTGACAGATTTTCAGTTAACACTACAAAACAAACAACCATATAACTACACATGAACAGACCTCCATAGGCCAGCCATTCATGTAATTCATAAATATAATGGAATCCTAATGTATACTGACAGGCAGAGTATCCCCAGCATAATTCCTATAAGGCTTCAGCACCATGAACAGCCTACAGCACCTTGTGTTTTCCTTTTGGAAAATATGCTGGGTCATTCATACTTATGAATCCCTTCCTAATTAGACAAGTCTAAGTTAAATTGTAGATGTCTCCTTGCTTAGACATGCTGGCAGTATTCCTGCTTTCATTTGTCATATTTTTGTTGTGAGTGAAAACATTAACAAGGCAAGAAGCTATACAGATGAGCAATAAAATGGCATTGATGTTTCTCTCTCAGCTCTAATTTGTTACCCTATCTGAGTGTTTATTTATGTCCACTGAAATTATTCACAGAATTCCTGCTTTCAGAATATTTTCAGAAAAAGGGGAAGAGCAGCTTTCACTTTACATACGGGATGTATTAGGGCTGCACGATTATGGCCAAAATGATAATCATGATTATTTTGATCATTATTGAGATCACAATTAATTGTCATCATTATTTATTGATTTTAGTGACAAAAAATGTTTTTATTGCACTGCACTTTATTGCATTGCATCTCTTAGAAGGAAAATAAAAAATATATTAAAAACAAAAAAAACCCCAACCGTGCCAAAAAGTTTGCGGTGTCTGTTAAGGCGGTTGAATACGTTAGTTGTATTACTTTGCAGTGTAGACACAACTCAGCACTCTTTACATCTTGCAGTAAATCCGAAGTATTTCCAAACAACGGATGATGTGACACTTTTAGGGACAAGCTTTCTGTGCCAGACATTTGATTTTTGGCGTATATCTGCCTGTTAACCTAGTGTTACTCGTCCAGACTACTCCAGGAAACTTCACGCGGCGTGGTGCAGGAACAGCTGTGATTGGCACATGCAGGCATGTTCTCAGGCTCTGATTTAGGGTTGCTTTGTGTGTGGAGCATGCATTTTAAATATCGCGCAATCACACTCATTTAATTGTTGGAAGCCAAAATTGTGATCAAGATTAAAATTAATTTAATTGTGCAGCCCTCGAATGTATTATAGTATATAAAGGAAGCCCTAGCTTGCAGGGTCTGAAAGGTAAGCCAATGCAGAACAGCCTTAAAGCTGCATTCTTTCTGATTGCCAGCAGGGGGCGACTCCTCCGGCTGCAAGAAGAAGCCAGTTTGTGTAGAAATCTACGAGAAATAACCCCACCTCTTACTTCATTCAGTCAGCACTTTGCTGATGAGTTAGTGGTCATGAAGTATGATGCTCAATTAGTAAATTATGGATCCCTGTTATCCCTGTTGAGAAAAAGGGCAAAAAAATAGAAAAATCTTTAGGGTGGACCTACCTTGTGACTGTACACTCACACTGTATGTCTGGTGCAAAAATATATGTTTTATTTACAAAAAAACAAAAAAACAAAAACAAGATGAGATGACCATAGTGTTCAACTTCAGAGCTTCGAAAACAGAGAGGTGATTTAATGGTGGTTACAACTAAATTTAATATACAGTCTATAATGCATATAAAGGGTAGTATAGATATTTCAAGAACTTTTCAAGTGGCATCTACTGTTTTATCTTTATAAATAATATATGATGAAGTCCATTCCATAAATTGTTCGGGGGACATACACAATTATAATTCTTGTGTTCGTTCTGCTTTCCTTAGTACTGATAAATTTTGACTTAGCAAAAGTATCACTAGAAAATAATGGTGGGCTACAAGGCCAAACTATTCCTCAGCTTAGTTATTTCAGATGGCTCAGCAACAGTGTTTTTTGTACATGAAAATAACTTTGGACTGCAACTTTGCAAACCTTTTACATGTACAGCTAAGATTGTACAACAAACAATACACATAAAGCATAGGGGAAAACCCCAAAAAGCTGAATCTGTTCACCGATCATTTGGTCATTATGCAATGTACTGTTTATAAGGTTGGGGAAACCTGCAGTCAGCTGAGACTGAAGAAGTTACCAGGAGGTGACGAAACGTTTCTCCCACTAAAAACGCTACGTCCAGATGAACAGATTCAGCTTTTTGGGATTCTTTTACCTGGATTATTGAGCATGCATCAAGACATAGGGGAAAACCCCAAAAATGTAATATTGCCACTTGTTCCTTTCCATTTGTTCAGCCATCTTTGCTTCTAATTTGGTGCCCATACATGCACATAATTTCTGCTTCAGTTTCACCAAGAGAAAATTTGAAAAACAGCAGAGTAAGATCAGTGATTTGAACTGAACTAAAGGCATTTGTTATTATGACTAGGCATAGGAACTCCACTTTAACTGTGATCCATTACATTGATCACTAAATCAAACAAATCTCTATTCTTTTAAAAATTTAGCAACCACTGATTGAATTTAGTCTAATGTGTACTTACTGGTATTGCATGGAGTGCTTGTACAGTGCAGTTATATATGGTGAGTGGGTGGCTGAGCAGACAGAATTTGTTATGGTATAGTTTGTTGTTGACAAACTGAGTGTGCAATGCAATGCATGCATGCAGTGTTTTTTTCCTGTCTGTGTACTTTATGTAATGTATGTGTACAAGCCTGCAGTATGTTATGAGTGGGTGAAGGGATCTGCAATACTTGCTTAGGGTGGGAAAGCAGCTATTGGTGGGTTCCCAATTTTAGACAGAGACATGAGGAATAAGCTGCTATGATTAATTAGAGCTCTGGTCTGGTATTTTTGTTTATTGTGGAGCTTAAGTTCTTAAGTGCTGCTTAGAGGTGATGCCTCAGTATTGGAGTCCTTCCTTTTCCTGTCTTTTTTTTTTTTCCCGTTTATACCACCCTCGCCTTCCATTATAGTCCCGATTATTCTTCCCCTTACGCTTAAGAAAGGAGAGTGAAAAAACACGATAACAGGGTTTTAATCCACACTAGAACATGGAGACAATGCTTCATAGTTTGTGGCAAAGCGACATGTGGCCCTCGTACCATTTGCGTCACTGCTTTCTTGCTTGGTGCTTTCATTGTGGAATTGCCCATAAAAAAAGCAAGTGTTTTCTGGGGAGAGGGTGCTTGTGCTGGTGCCCTATTACCGGTTGATTTTTCTCTTTCATTATCCATTCACTCTCACACAAGCACAGAACACAGATACATATGTACAGAATTGCACTTGAAAAGACACACAAATGTCTGTACAAATCCTTCATGAAAGGTGCAAAAATGTAGATCCAACTAGGCACATGTCCATGCACATAAAATACATAGAAAGTCAAGAATCTTCACACTCTCTTACATGCGTACACACACACACACACACACACACACACACACACACACACACACGGTCTCGTATCTGGGCTAGTGATTAAAAAGCATCATTATCTCGCTATGGCCGTAATGAGAAGCACACACCTGTTTTCCACAGCTGTTCCCAATCACAAGCTGTCGCCCTTCACTCTAGGACCAGAAGCTCTGGAGGTGATGACTACCAAATGTCATAAATCACCTGCTGAGAATCTAGTCACCACGGAAACATGCCTCATTAGAATCTGCTAACTGAAGAGAGTTGTCCTTTACCCCTTCAGTCAAAGTCCTGGAGCAGAATGGGCTTTAGTCACTGTAGCTTTCAGCCTAGCCTTTGGCACTGGCTCCATGCAGGACATGTATAGCATGAGCTCATCGTGTGTGCAGTCAAAGGCCCCAGTGATGCGTGGTTTCATGAGTCATGGGGCTTTTGCAGGTTACATATGGGCTGAAGCATGGCTGATATGAAATACATAATATCCTCTCTTTTCTTCCACTGCACTCAAGTGTGCACATTAATTTGTAGAAAATAAAAGGATTTGAACTGATTCTAAATAGGTGCCATTTCCCAGTTTTATCTTTCAGTAAAAGTAATGTGCAGTCAGGTCTGGCCTGCCATACTAAGAAATGAGTCTGAAAGTATGTGTATTCTGTAATATCTTTAAAGCTGGCCGCAAACCCTTATGCCTCTCCATAAATGTCACCAATGACAATTTGCGAATGGATGGTGTTATGTCTCCAGCAGGTTCTCCCTTTAAAAGGCTCTTCTTTGTCCCTTGAGCAAGACATTTCAAAGATGTTCCTGAATAATGACTGACAGAGTAGACTAAGACGGTTATGCAAGAGTTGTTGATGTCGTTGATGTCTTTTCAAGTAAATTGTCACTGGAATAAATCGTGCATGCTTTAATGACAAAAAACTTTCTAGATGATAGTGAAATGTAATAACAAAATAATAAAATCAAGAATTTGGTAATGCCCCGAAAGGAAAGCAAAAGGACTGAGTGTTAATTGTATCAACAGTAAGAAAAGTTAGATATATTTATAATATCCCTGTATATTCAATAAATAAGGATGTTAAAATTCCCTTGAGGCTCTTTCTCGCCATCTTGAATGATGCATAGTGACATTTTAAGTGTTTAACAGTAGTGTGGGATATAAATTTGGTTTCAGTGGCTAGAGCAAGAAAGTCAGTTTTCATGTGCCAGCCTACCTGTGTGTCTGGCCTTTTCATTAAGGCGTTGCTTATTGTCATATCTGTGGATCTAAATTTCCTTCTGTGTTGCAGTTTGTCTCATTTCTTCTAAACATAACTCTGCAAGATGCATTTTAGTTTCATTTCCTTTGAGTCTACCTTTTTGATTGTCACACCAGCCATTCACTTTGGTTGGTGTGCCTCTTCGAGTTGCTTGACATTTCAATCTAAATGTGCTACAAACCTTTTTGGACCAAGAGAGAATACAGAAAGAAAAATGCAGGAAAGGAAGACAGGTGGGGGATGGGAGTTTATGGATGGAAATTAAAAGGCACAGTGGTGGGTTGTCGTCTTGTCAGTATAACAGAATATCAACTTTGATAGCAATATTGTGTTTTATTGTTAACCAAGAACTAAGACAATAAGGAAAAAAAGCTTTAAAACTGAGAATTTTCTAAGATAGTGCATCTACAGATATTGGCGTAATAACTTTTACAGTATAAACAGTATAAGTGTTTCTGAAAGATGCAGCATGTAAACACATTTATATGATTCTGTAATATATATTTGTCACAGATAATGGAGCGGATGACACTCAAACGCAGGACTCCTGAATAGAAGTTCACAAGTTTATTTACAACAGAATGTATAGCAGAATCTCAAGGCAAAGCATTTCAGGTCCACAAACACAAGCAATATTTTAATATTACCCTGGAGTACTTTGACTTTATCTATACTAAAAAGATGCAATACTGTTTGATGTGGCTGCTGTTTGTTCATTTGTTATCATGTTTTAGTTTTTGAAATTGATCCAAGTTTTGCTCCAGGTATCTAATTAATGAAAAATTTAGTAATGACGAGGGTTGTCATGTTACTGGAATTTTAAACAGACAGGATGGATTGATAATGTTTGCTGCCTAGCTCCCACATTAATGTCTTATTATTAGCTGCTCCCTGCTACCTTGCTAATAACTTAACAGACAGGTAATGTGGGTAACCGCTAATAGTTAAATGACTAATGTTAATGTGTGCACAGGCCAGGTTCATGTTTATGTTGTTGAAACGGTCTTTAAAAGACTGCACCAAGTTTGTAGTGCTATTGTTCATGCGTTCAACTGCTAGTGGGTGGAGGGGCTGTGTGCCTGCCTGTCTGATGGACCATTATTCTCGCCACTCTTGCCCTAGCGAATGGCGTCGTATGACTAAAGTGATGTCATACCAGTTGGCGCAAGCCGCCGCTTTGGTGTCGTTTCAGCCAGTTGTGCACCTCTCGATTTTTGTAACCTCGTGTGTTGTGCTGTTACCGCCGCAGCCAAGTTGAGGACATGAGCGTAAAACTGCCATTTTAATGTTATATCAGTACAGAAACTCAGAGATTCACAGATTATACAGAAAGAGATGTTGCAGTAGTTTGAAAACATGAGACTTTCTGGTAAAAACTCCTTCTCCTCCTATACCAGCGCTAATGTGGCGGTTTTGTCTCAGTGGCAACATCTGTCGTTCAGGAGAATTTTACAGTGGGTACCCGCGCCCTAAACCCTGGTGTAAATGGTATGGAGCTGGGGTCGACGTCACCGCCAGCATGTGAAGTGATTAATCCAGTGGGTATAATGAGGTCCAGAGGTGGAGGCAAAGACGGCACTGTTGGTATCATTACTGTTGCAAATGAGCATCTAATTGAATAGTAAGTTTTAGTATTGATTAGTATAAATTTTTTTGACAATCCTACTCGGTACATGTACTGCCTACGGTACCTACAGTACTGAAAAACAAACAAGCAAAAAACAAGTACCGTTGCGTTTTCAGAATTTTGGTATTGAAAAATACCGTAAATATCAGTTCTGGTGACATCTCTAGTACTGATAGAAGACAAAGCTGAAGTATAATTAGAAATTATCATTTTTGTAACTGTAAAAAATTCAAGAAGAATGTAATTTGCTCAAATTTTTAATTCTTCCATCTCTGTGCTACTCCTCCTGGACCAGAAAGTGATGGGAACACTGATAAGATGGTGCCTGTATGGTGCTATCCAAAGGCGGGCTGCTCTCTCACAGTTTTCTAAGCCACATCAGTTCACTAGAGATATGTGCTTCTTGCAGTGGCCTTTTTTTCTCATCGTCTGTGACATCAATATAATTTTACAGGCATTTTAATCAAGGAGGAGAGCTGAGAGTTTTGGACACAGATAACAAAGGGTGGCGAGTATGGGAGGCTGAATATGGGAGGCTCGACCCAGATCAATAGGCTTGCATTGGGATGGAGAAAGATAAGGAGAAAGCGGTTTTCTCACCACTGCAGTGTATTGATATACAATCCCAGCCTTTCTCTTTATTGCAGTTTGTGTGTATTTGCGTGTTCAAAAAGAAGTGGGTGGAGTAACATACAATATACCCTGATACTTTTTTAAGCACATATTACAACTCAATGCAGTCAACAGATTATCCTGATAACTATTATTCTTTTGTCTCCCCACCTTCTCTCCCCCTCTGTCTCCCTCTATTTCATTTCTCGTTTTAGGTAAGTGACAAAACACCATGGATTATATGTGAACATAAGATGCCTCGAAAGGTAATGTCACTATTTTTCAGTTTTGAAAACAGAAAAACAGTCCCATTAAAACACCTTCAGCATCAAATTACTAAAATTTCTAGCGCATTAAGCAGTAATCCCTAACACGATGATAATACCACAAAAGGAATCTTTCTAGGAGGAACATCAGCAGCCTCGTTCTGTTTTTATGTTCATTACTAATTGTTAGTTTGCTAGTGTGTATAATGGGCCTATCATGAGCAGTATGCATCTGCACTGCCTTCACCTAATGGTGGTGGTGTGTTTTGCTGCTAATCTGTTTATCTAATCAGATGCTGAGGTTAGGGGGTCTAGCTCATTAACTTGCAAGATATTGATTTCCTGCGTTTAGGGCAAAGCGCTCTACAGCAGCTTGCTTCTACATTCCCAGATGGGAGGAATGCAGGTTCCTCAAGCTCATCAGTTGAGCTCACCTATGCATGTGTGTGTGTGTGTGTGTGTGCTTGCAGTTATGCCTCGATTTAAAAATAGCTACCAAAGCAAGATGATTGCTACAGAAACATATTGTATTTTTAAAGACAATTTGACAAAGACTAACAGAAAGATGGGCTTGAAAATGAGCACTGTTGTTGCACTCTCGGAAACCATGTGTGACCAGTGGATTCAAAGTTACATAACAAACAATATGAAAGAGTGTAAAATTATTCATTTATTTTGAAATGCATCAACGCTTGCAACTGTTTAGCCACGTGCAATCTGTAAGTAGATAGTAAGTTTATTGATGGCAAAATTTGCTGCTTTATAGATCTTAGAAAAAAAAAGGTTAGCTCCATCAGCCATCCATTTCTGCCTAGGCTCAAAATCTGACATTTAGCAGCTGAGCTACACTTGATAAATCTCACCATTCATTATCAGTCAGACTGCATGCAGAGGTATGAAGCAGCTTTAATGGCTGAGAAAAGCCAAAATATCAGTTAGGGACCCCATACTAGAAGAGTGGGTGGATATAAGGCTACTTATTATTTTATTGGCTCATAGCTGCTGTAACCCGTGGTCTCCTAATAGTACATGGATTGAATTGATTGTAAATATTGTATTTCTGCTCCTCTGCTGCTAGGCAGTGTTGTAGTAAGTGTATTGTCACTCCTGCTGTCGTGAGCTAGATTGTGATAAATGTGTGGGAGTGGCTTCTCTTGCATAGAGCACATTGGTGTGAATGTGTGCCATTTACTGCACTGAGGGTGGTGTTTGTGTGTATGGGTGCATGCGTGTGTGCGTTTGTGAAAATCTGTGTGAGTATGTGAGGGCAATGCGTCATTCTGCAACTCGCAGAAGCCCAGGAGCTACCCTATGGTAGCTCCCATGCTGCTTCTATCTCTTATGTAACTATGTTGTTGTCATGTTCTCACACTATTGTCCTTTCTCTCACTCTCTCTTCTCTTTCTCTCCTCAATCCCTTTCTACTTTTTTGTATTTGTGCATGTACTATATGTGCAGAGTATAGCAATTTTTGGAGCTGTGGAGTTTGGGTGGGATTTAGGGGATCTTTTGTGCTGATACGGAGCTCATAAGTGTCTGCCACAACGCAGCAAACAACAACTAAATCAGCATTCTGTTTGTTCTATCATTGTTTTTCTGTCTTTGCTTTGCTCTGTGCCTCGTTCTGCCTGTGCCTTTCTTGTAATATAACTGTATTCTCTCCGTCTGTGTATCCATGCATTCATCCCCACCCACTCTGCAGCATACTTCCTGTGATACAGCTGCAGTCACGGTCAGAGAAAACAAGAATTTTTATGAGTACTCCCTTTATACCAGTCACTTTGAAGAGAATTCATTTCTACGCTTAGGGACCTATTATATTTCTCATAAAGAAACAAATACAGATTCTTTTTTGTTTTTCTTTTTTTAGGAGATGAGAAGAAGGTATGATAAAGACATTGAAATCTTGAATATTGAGCAATTCAGTTGCAATATATAATCCAGGTAATTATTTGTTTCTAAAGCATGTTTGTATCTACTTTCTTAACACCTAATATATCTAAACTACTCCTTATAGCAACAGCTGACTGATTGATACCAGGCCAGGCTTGCTCAAATGACCCACTGCTCATAACTGAGCTGTGGGAATTAGCTGTCAGTGGGAGAAGATGTTTGTCAGCATGGCATATCTTTTAACTTTGTGGACAGTTTTAATGGTAGCAGTAACATAATACTTTGTTATTCTCTCTCTGTGCAGGGTCACATACGCACCAGCACATCTGTGGCTGACACTGTGTCAGGTCCATAGACTCTGTGTAAAAGATGGCTGCTATAATCTGATTCATTAGTTTGTGAAGCAATTTTCATGCTTTTTAAGCATTTTGACCATTGTTATCTTTTTTTTTTTTTTAAACTGGACTTGACAATCATCACTCCATCCATTTTCTTAACCGCTTGTCTAGTTCAGGGTTGCAGAGGGGCTGGAGCCTATCCCAGCTATCATAGGGCAAAAGGTGGGGTGCACCCTGGACAGATCGGCAGTCTATTGCAGGGCTAACACATAAAGACAGACAGCCATTCATGCTCACAATCACACCTATGGCCAATTTAAAATCACCAGTTAACCTAACTGCATATCTTTGAACTGTGGAAGGAACCCAGAGTACCTGAAAACAACCCACACAGACACAGGGGGAACATGCAAACTCTACACAGAAAGGCTGATTGTTGTTTTGAACCCAGGACAATCTTGTGAGGTGACATTGTCAACCACTGCACCACCGTGCTGCCCTGGACTTGACAAGAGAGTGGTAAATGTAACTGAGAAACCGAGTGACACTACATGCTTACACAGCCGTGACTTGTCAGTCACAAGGTAGCCACACCAAAAATCGTACTTTAGTCTCTTTTACTCTAAACTAAACCATAATTGAACATCATGTTGTATTCAGAAAGACATGGAACTAGTGAAGTTCCACAAAAGTCATCAGACAAGTAACCACTAAGGTCAAAGATCAAGTAAACACTAGGGCTGTTTTCACATGGACAATAATACAATTGGATTTCTTTTTGCAACCAAAGGGCCACCCCTGTCCATCCATCCAGTCGGTGAGGTGTTCCGAAGCCAGTTGAGAGATGTAATTTCTCCAGCATGTCCTGGGTCTATCTCGAGGCATCCTAGGCATCCTAGTCATTTGCCCAAACCACCTCAACTGGCTCTTTCCGATGTGGAAGAGTAGCGGCTCTACTCTCAGCCCCTCCCTTCTCAAACTGTCTCTAAGGGAGAGTCCACCGTTTGGAGAAACCTCATTTTAGTTGCTTGTGTCCACAATATCATTCTTTCGGTCTATACCCAGAGCTCATGGCCATAGATCAGGATAAGAACATAGATCAACTGGTATATCGACAGCTTTGCTTTCACTCAGAGCTCTCTCAGGAGTCACCCCCATGTGGGGCTTAAATGCAGGTCTAAGGC
>VUQS01032283.1:0-11886 GCA_015108495.1 Heterochromis multidens | reverse complement strand
CCCCCCCCCTTTTTTTTTCCCCCAAAAAAAAAAAAAAAAAATTTAAAAACCCCCCCAAAAAAAAAAAAAAAAAAAAAAAAAAAAATGTTACCTTTGAGGACTCCCGAGTATGCAGCAAGTATGGTTTTCATAGCTGAACCTTCTTGTTGGGTGGTGAAGGTTCCCGAAAGATTTAAAAAATAATAATAATAAAATAAATAAAACGTCAGGAGGTCCGACCTTACTGCTCCTCTGTCATGACTGCGTTCAACAGCAGCTGACTGAAGAGCCCAGCGGGCATTTAATCAGCGCGGGGAGGAGCAAGGAGGAAGGAGGTATTTGAAGGAGTCTGCGGACACGAAAGCGTACTCTGGGTTCGGTCAGACGCAGGACTGCAGGTGCGGAACCTGGAGCAGCAGTGCTGCCGCTGCGCTGCTGCTCCCTGTATTTATGAGGCTAGTCACGTGGAACACCAGTCTGTTAAAAAACATGTGTTGATCATTCTTGCCTCATCTCTTCAGCATGCCTGATGGGACAGAGGAGCTGGGTACAAACGTGTCCACCTGTGTTATGGCCTGTATTCAAGTGATAAATAGTCACTTTGTCCTGATTTTTTTTTTCTTGCGAAAGGAAGTCTGGTTTTAAATAGAATTATACAACTTAAAAAAAATAATAAATAAAATCTTACATTTACTTTGTCAGTGGTGTGTCCTAAATTATTTGGTCATACCTACATATCTTTGGAGATTTTATTTAATATTATGCTTCATGTTAGTTTCACAATATTTAAACTGCTAGTGATAGAATTATTTTATTTTATTTCATTTTTTTAATTTTTAATAATCTAATTGCTAGTATCCTGCATTGGTAACGCCAAATAATTAATCCAAAATACTCTTTCTTCTTGTGCTGAGCTGCCTACTGTACATCAAGGCTGCAGTTACTGACTGATGCCAAAAGCATCTCTTGCAAAATAAGTTGCACTGGCCTTACATCACTGGAGAGATGTTGCACCCTCCACATACAGAGTTCAGTGTTCTGTCTGCAAGCTGCCAAAGCTAACAGTTACTCATTTGTTCAAATGCAGTCAGGAACTATTTACAGCTGTGAATTATTTTCCCATAATCTAAGGTTTAAAATACACTTAATCTATGTATAGTAGTGTGCAAAAGTCTTGAGCCACCCATAAATTCTCTATATTTTGCTAGGAAAATGGGAAGTAGGTGCAGCAATTTATTGAAACATGTGCAAACATACATGGAAATACAGTGTATAAGGCAAGAAACAGAGTTCTAACAGTTCTAATGAGTTTGAAAGTCAATATTTGGTATGACCATCTTTATTCTTCAACACAGCCTGAACTCTCTTGGGCAGCTTTCTTGTAATTTCTTTAAGTAGTCTTCAGGAATAGTTCTCCAAGCATCTTGAAAGAAAACCCTTCTTAATATTTTCACTGCCTTCTGTTCTGTTCTCTGTCAAGATGCTCCCACACTTCTTCAATAATGTTGAGGTTCAGGCTCTGGGAAGGCCAATCCATGACTGTATTCTCTGTATTATTGTAGGGTCTTTACCTTACAATACAAAGCGCCTTGAGGCGACTTTTGTTGTGATTTGGCACTATATAAATGAAATTGAATTGAATTGAATTGACTGATAGTGTTCCATTGTATGTTGCCACTGGCTTTCAGTCTAGTTCTTGTGTAATTTGGCATGCCTCAGCCTTTTGTCCCTGTTTTCCCTTCCTTAAGAATGGCTTCTTGACAGCCATCCTTCCACTGAGACTATTTCTGATGAGGCTTCGGTGAACAGTAGATGGATCAGCTGAAGGACCAGATGCATCTCTCAGGTTTTGTGTCTGGTCCTTGCTGGATTTGTTCCTATTTCTTAAGGACATGACTTTCAGATGCTGTTCATCTGCTGTAGAATGTTTTTTATGCCTGCCATTTCTTCTTTTGTCCTCCACTTGTCCAGTTTAATCAAATTTGTTAAGGACATATTGCACACCCTACTGAGATCTGCCCAGTTTTTGGCTAGTAGCCCTTTGGAAACCACCATGTTGGCACAAAAAAAATGTTATGCCTGTCAAACTGTGATATGTGATATGGCATTTTTCATTTTTAAAGAAATGCCTTTTTTATGCTTGAATTATTCATATGTCAGTGTTAAGTGGTTTTAAAAAAAGAAAAATAAAACAGAAATCAAAAAACAAAAATAAAGAAAAAAAACAAAAAATATTCCTCTGAAAATTGTCAGGTACAAGGATTGGAGTGAAAATGAGTGAAAAAGCACCCATGAATTGGATTGTGCTTTGTGTTCTCTCTGGCTGCTGTGCTGCAACCAAATCACCAAAATCATATCTAAAAAAGGCTAAACTAAACCTGTTGTACTGAAAAGTGCTGAATATGTCATGTCATGACTCCAAAAATGGGCAGCTGTGGGTTGCATTGTGTAATAGGTCTACAGAGGCTGCCATCTGTCCAAGAAAGTTCTCAGGTAACTCCTGATCTCTGTGACCTCTGCAGGGGTACTCGCCAAGCCAGAACCTGCAGGACATGCAACTAAAGTAAAGCTGCTTGCAAATAGCTGAAAATGTGAAACCACCTGTGGAGAAGGTAAACCACTCCAATCACAGTGTAAAAATATCTACTATTTACTATTTAATGGTATGTAGGTCAGTAGAGATTAAAGGCACAAGATACTTGAAGTTTAAAAAGACAAAGTACATATTCAAAATAGCCCTTGATGGTGAGATATTACTATATAGCACAGTGGATGCATTGTTTTATAATCAGTTTAGCTTTGATTGTACATGAATTCAGCCTCAAGATTATAAGTCAAGTCCCACATCAAATCAAGTCATGTCTGAGCTCATGGTCCTGTTGAAGTCATGATTTTTAATGTTTACTCTTTGGCTTTACCTCTTTTGACTTCAGCAAATTAAATATCATTCCCTGTCTCTACCGGTAAAAAAAAAGTCTTTTGCACTTTGTATCTAATGCACTTCATCCAAAAACTGATATCGCATATCTAGTGGGACCTAGCCAAGAAATATAACAACTTTTGGATGAATCAATCATACAGTCCTTGACAAGAGGTCACTGTTGAGAAATAATTTAGAGCAGCAGCGACATAATAATCCACTTTTAAATTACATTCTTGAATATTGTTTATTCTTTCTTGGCTATTTCAGTGCTTCAAGTCTGAGTTTTAATTATGATTTGAGGAGTGTTCAGCTCCAATTTTTCCTGCTGCGGTGTCAGTTAATTCTCAAATTATGCACCACCTACAATAATCCAGTGTGTTTACCCTGGTTGTTGTAGAATTTCTTGTTCTCATATAATTCATGTTGTGTACACTGTATCTGTAGAAGAGATATCCAATTATCTACAGATATGACTGTGTCATGCAAGCTTCCTCCCCTAATATAATAAGGCTCCAGTTAGTAAGTGTATACATACTTTTAAAACAACTTTTAATTTCTTAAAATATATTTGGAATGATAGAGCCGTTGTTACTATATATTTTCAATGACTTGTGGGATCGGAATGCTTAAAAGTCACAAAGATAAGATATGCCCTATAGGATTCTGTAAACACTGTGCCGTTATGCTTTTGTACTTTGACCGCTGTCTTCAAAAATAAGTCAATAATGTTGTTATCCTGACCTCACTCACACCCACCTAACAGCAGCTTTAGACCAAACAAAGATCAGAAGCGTTGTCTGCTATAATTTATAAATACAATCTTCATCAATGACTGTTTCCAAAGCACAAAACCTGCCCCATTGAATTTTCATCAGTTTACACTGATAAGACTGAAAATGAGATAATCTACTCATCTTTTGTTTATTTCACATGAGTAAGGAACAAGTGGTGTCCTTTTACAAGCCGCATGCCTCTTAGTGGATTACTAGTGACTCCTGATGTTTCAGCTGTTGAAGCGACAACCCCTTTCCAAAAACGTGAGACACTGTAAGATTAAAATAAAATCACAATACAGAGATTTGCAAATAATAAATATTGATTTAAACCCCCTGTATATTTGGCTGAAGAAATAAATTTCAATCTCATTTTGAGTGTGCTGCCAGAAATAGTTGGAACAGGGACATGTTTGCCACTGCTGCTCACTTCTTCATTTAATGACACTTCACTAACTGCTCATCAATTAGGGGCCTTCCATGACATATTTTTCAGTTAATGATGTGCTTTATGTTTTCAATAGTGGACTGTTTGGGACTTCAAATAGGTCATTTAAGCAACCAAATTATTTTAATATAGAGCCATGATGTTATAAGTGCAGAATGTGGTTTTCCATCATATTGCTATTTTGAACCACCCCTCATTTCTTTATATCTTGATAGGAAAATGGAAGATAGGTGCGCAATGTATTGAAACATGTGCAAACATAAATGGAAATAAGTATATAAGGCAAAAACACAGTTTGTACAATTATATTATATTTGGTATGATCACCTTTATCCAAATGTGAAATTTTTCACATTTGGATTCATCACTCCATAAGACCTGTATCATGTCTTTGCTGGATTTTTTCCCCTATTTCTTAAGGACATGGCTTTCAGATACTGTTCATCTGTTGTGGATAGTTTTTTAGGCCTGTTACCTGTTCTTTTGTCCTCCACTTGTCCAGCTTCACTCACCTTAAAGAAGGACGCACTGCACCCCATGCTGAGATATGGGAATCACTTTGTTGGTGCAAAAATGCTATTTTATGCCTCTCAAATTGTGTGATCTTTGGCAGTTTTCGTAGATTCAACTGGAGAAGTGGGAACAAATGATGTGTTTTTGCAACAGGCTGCTAGTGACAAAATACCTAAAGATACAGATTTAAAATTGGTTCTTTGCTAAGTTGTCTGTTATGTGTAGACACAACACTGGTTCATCCCGTGAGTTAGGTGCCTTTTTATGCTTGAATGATTCATAGGTCAGTGTCAAGTGACTCAATGAAGAAAAAAACATTTGTCTGAAAATGATCAGGTACAAGGACAGGACTGAAAATGAGTGAGAAAGCAGCCAGTGTCCAAAGAAAAACTTTGAAAGACCTTCAGAAAGCCTGGAGAGCTATAGCTCAAGACTACTTTAAAAATTACAGCAAATCTCTCTCTTATTCTCTATCTGCATCTGCCGGTCTAAATTTTTCCTTTAGTCAGCATTTTTGTCAGCTCAACACACACATACACACACATACAGTAAATCTTGCTCACTCCGTGTTGAAAGGAGCAGGGCATTGTCCAGTCTGTCAGTTATTTCATTTGGAAATATCAGCATAGTGCCATGTCACATAAAAGTTGCCTGCCAAAGTTCACAGACACTCTTATCATTTGGGACTCAGATTAACAAACCAGACACTGACCCTTTAACCTGTGAATGAGATCTAATAATACAATAAATCACACACATACTCATATTATTCTCACATATCTTGGTTAGTGATAAAAATATATCTAAGAATTTAAATGATCAGTAAGAAGTGTACTTTCTTGTTTCTGCCTCAGACAGTACTGATGACCTGAAAGGCAGTCACTAAAAAGGAATACTTTTAGGAATATACAATATATAATATTGTATGATTCCTTGCCAACGATTAAAAGCAACTCCAGGAGATGTTTAGCTTTTAAAAACTACAAACCGGTTAGTCAAAGTTTTCTCTGCAAAGTTTTTAATAAAGCTGAAAACCTGCCCCTCTTAAAGTCACTAACAAAGCAGTCTTGCTTGCTTAATACATTAAAAAATAAGTGTAAAACAAGATACTGTAGAGACCACCAGGCTGGTTGTTCTACCCACTTTTAGTTTTTCATAGTCTCCCAGCTGTGGCTTCACAATAACTAATAGATGTGAGGATGGCACTGATCTTCTCATCTACAGAAACTTTCTACAAGAAAGCAAATGGAAAATTTCCTGAAGTGTAGCAAAAGAGGAAAATGTGTATAGATCCTTTACTTAACTGAAAGTGTCAACATTAAAAACAGCTATGACGAGTGAAAGTCTTGGAATCAAAATCATGATCTTAGTAATGGTGGAAGACTTCTTTAACATCACTTTTACATCTCTGGAGACAGAAGAAGGACATTTCCATTGATTTTGGGTTGACTGTATAGAGTGTACTGTTTAAAATATTAAATGAATCCTGCAGTTCTTGCCTTTTTTGACAGTGTCTCCATATGATTTTGCAATCCAACTTCAACCTATGACTCTATTTGAGAAAGTCCCAGGTCTTGCACAAATTCCAAAACCTCGGATGCAACCACTAACAATTTCACATGTAGCCCTACAGGACAGGCAACAGTCAGAGCATGGCCCACGTGCCAGTTGTGGGCCATGCTTGGTAACGGTCATATAGCAGGTGAGAACAGGACCAAGGGAGCATTTCTCTTTAAATTCAACTCTTCCATTCTAACCATCATAGCCAAATAAACCATTAACAAATATAGGTGGTGTCAAGAAATGCCACCTAATAAAGGTATTGGCTGTGTGGCCCTCAATTAGCTTCTTAAATTAGCACTGGGTTTGTTAAAACTTTGATAATCGGAGGTCTACTTTAGAGTTCACTGTGTAAACATGAATCAGTCTAATTGGGAATGGGCAGTCATTTCAAAGAGAATTTGTTCAACTCATTAAATTAGGTTTTTGAAGAAATGCAGTCTTTGAGAACTAAAACTAAAAGAGTTAAACATGATGTCTTTAATACATGTGAAATACATGCTGAATGATATTTGTTTGGATCACACAAATAGCCTATAAAATCTAAATATCCAAATGAACCAAACACATTACTGGGGTTTAATGATGAATTTTAATGTGCTCAAAGAACAGATGAAATTCTTTCATTTCATCTAAGATTTAAAAGGCACCCTTTCTCGCTCACATTTTTGGGTTTTTTAGCCTTTATTGAAACAGGACAGTGGAGAAAATACAGGAAAGATGGGAGAGAGAGCAGGGGGGAAGATGTGCATGGCATCGGGGCAGATTTGAACCCAGGCTTCTGCAATAGCCTTAAGGCGTATGGAACGTCTGCTAAGCCCAGTGAGCTATACCAGCCACCCTCCCACATGTATTCTTAAGTGGAAACCTGCAGTGGAGTTGAACAGATAGAGGAGGACATGTAGGTGTACAAACAATAACTTTGTCTTTAGTTAACAAATCAGCTGTGAGCACTTGTACAGAGCTGGTGAAAAGGTAAAATGATGTGAATCTGCAGCACCAGAGCTTTACAAATAAATAGGCATTCAATTCCACCCAATCCTTGGTCCACTTTAGACAAAGTTCAGGTGTGTGTCTTTGTCCACTCCGTAGTTGCCTTTGTGCTCCTCAAACAGATTGCTGAGTTCATCCATGTACAGCTGGTGGAGGGCATCGAGTTCCTCAGCAGTTGGCTTCTCTTTCTTCTCCACTTTAATTGGCCGCCCAACTGCAGAGATGTGACAAAGGGCTTTATGTACTTTATTTTGTTTACAGTATATTTGAGATATGTTTACCAAACGTGAGGACTGCATGACAGCCAGTTACAAAGGACAGCCCAGTGTGTTTGTTCTTACAGCAAATCTCGCTCTATATCTGACTGCTATTACTCACATGCACTGAAACTGAACTCAGTGACACCAAATGCTTCTCCCAAAGTTGAAAACTTGTTGGGAAATGCAGAAGCGCAATGACACTTTACCAAATGTTTTTGCCTGACAGGTGATATCTATAAACCACGGGAGGCATTTAGTGTTAATAGTCACCATTGCCCAGAATCCAAAGATCAATCCAGCTGTATGTAGCGATGAACGAATAAAGCTGCTTACTCACCTACTGTATTGATGGGTTTTCTGTAGGGCATAAGGCCAAAGGAGTACTGGAAAATGCCTCGTGCATGGAAGAGAGGAAGGGAGATACCCATGATCTTTTGCAGGTTTTCCTGTACCCAGCGAAGCCAGGTTCCCCTCGGGTTTTCCACTTGATCATACACTTCATTCTCCCCAAAAGAGAAGACTGGTACCAGATAAGCTCTGAAAGCAAAACAACAAAAAGGTTGTGTGATGGATGAACAAATAGTGTTTTATCCATTTCTTATTTTAAATTGATCTCATAACATAATATGTGCTTTCCCAGGAAATTCCATGCAAGTGACTTGAATAAGTTTCTGTTTCAGAAGGCTACACACAAGTTGCAACAAAACTCGAATGAATAGAGCAAATTAATGAGCAAAACCACTTCGGAGAAGTAGCTGGAGCAGAAAACTTTCCCTATTCCCTTAGGGCTGCCTGATCTTACCCATACTCCATGGCCATTTTGATGAAGCCTTTCTTATGGGCCAAGAATACATTGTAGGTGCCTGGATGGGCATCAAGGGCCTCTGGTGCCCCTCCAACAGCTATTACAACAGCATTGCCCCCTTGCTTGTTGCAGAGTGGATAACTAGCACTTTCTTTGTCTGAAGGAATCAGGCCTGCAATGTTGTAACAGAAGAAAAAAATCTCTAAAGTGATCAAATACAGTATGTTTATTTTAACATACATAAAAAACAAAGCAAGAATTTTGATATGAAGGGACAGTGGAATGGGAAATCTGATTGAAACGCCTATGGCTCAAACCTGCACACATGATGTAGTCTCTGAAGAACGGGGCTCTGAACCAAAGAGGCAACATGAGCAGGTAGCTGGTGATGCCTGGAAACAGCTGTCTGAAGCCTGTAGAGTAGGTGCAGAAGTTGGTAAAGGCTCCTGCCACCAGCACACCATGAGGATGGAAGCCAAGGATGTAGTTATGCTTGGGGTCTAAGTCAGCTGTCTTCACCAACTGCAGGGAAGAAAAGACTTGATTTCTACTTTGAATATAGGTGTATACATAGTCCAGAGTGTGGGCAACAGAGTCATGGTAAATAGTTTATTATTCATCAACCTATGAGCTGTTTTGGACTTTGTGGTCCATCTGGCTGCAGTCCAAACATGTGCCTCAATATTTCAGTTTCAACACAATGTCTTTGACCCTCTGAACCTTCTCTCATCTCCCCTGCCTGTGGCCTCAGGACTCTATTCGGTATGAATTTCACAGCTACACTGGGTGGGGAAAGTACTTGAAATTGCCTGGTTTTCTGCCAGAAATGATCATAAGAATATGACTTTCATACAGTATAAATTGCAAGTAGAGTTGATTGCAAGTTTGGTTAAATAGATCTGGCCTTATTTGTCATGAATATCAGGAAGAGGGACCCAAACTGCAGACTCCAAGGCTGATGGAGGTAAACAAAAACAAACCTTTATTTAGATTGAAAGAAAGACACAGGTGTAGATAATCAAGACAATGAGACAGGAGGGGAAGTAAAACTAAAAGCAAGACACTAAAGACAAGTAACTACCAAAATAAAACAGGAAGTGAGAATCATACCTAAATGGGGAAATGCAGACACATAAATGAACATAACCTAGGGGGATGACATAAGAGGATAAGACAGGAAACACTGATGGAACAAATTTAACTCTAAAACTAAGACTAAATTATAACAAGAACAAAAGGGTGGGGCAAGGTCTCAGAGTTGTTTCACCCTTTTGGTGCGTTCCAGATTGACTCAGAAATCAGAATTTCTAAGTCCCCAGTTGGAATTTTCAACTGGAATGCGCCCCCAGCTCAGTTTTCCAACTCGGAAAATTGGAGCAGCCCCCACCAACCCCAAGTTGGTTGCCTGCCAAAGTTAACAATCCAACATAGTGGCAGTCGATGTAAACTGTAGTAGAACTGTAAAACTTTCAATCTGTCCTGCCACTGTTGTGTATTTGTGACTCGCTAAATAAACCATATGCAGAGCATTAACCAGGCTCTATCCATGAATCTGCTGCAGCGGTGTCTTTATGTAAGTATTATGCTTTATTGCTAATGATGCATGAATCGCTTCTACGTTGCTAAGAAGCAAAACAAATCCTGTTTTTCGTGCTTTTCCGACTTTGCTACTAGAATGCACTAACTAGGGAGTGCCGTCACTCCCAAATTCAATTCAATTTTCAATTCAATTCAATTCAATTCAATTTAATTTATATAGCACCAAATCACAACAAGAGTTATATGCCGTTGTGTAGAGAAAAATGTTGTCAAAACTCCCCAATATAAAGGATATCTGCTACCCTCTACAATGTGTTAAGGCTAGCCCCAGAAGTCTGTTCATCCAGAGACTAAAAATGACTTTGAGGCTCCAGTTAATGTCACAGTGATTCCATCCCTTCTGTGGCCATCCAGTTATATAATTTCTCCTCTTTCTGCTGAAGTTTAGCAACTGTTCTACAGCAATTTACCTACAAGGATTGCTAAAGTTTTTCTGACTGTGATTTTTTTCTAATATGTCTGCACACTCAAGCTTTCAGTAATGCATCCATTGTCCAATGCATTGCACAGAGTTTGTGCAATGCAGGCTTCAAGTTTGCACATCACAATTGTGTCTGATGCCAACTGGACCAGGACTGTATTCCAAGTGTTCTTGACACAAACCTTAACCCTCATCCTACCAACTGGGTTCGTGCAGACCCCAGAGGTTTATTTTTTGTCATACTGCATAGGTGTTTTTTTTCTAATATTACAATTTTTTTTTATGACTTTGTCAGTCAATTTGTTCCTAGTTATGTTGTCTTTTGGGGTCCTAGGTGACCCAGTCAAAAGTACCCAGTTCCACCTGTGCAGTTTTAATAACTTAAACTATTTATTCATTTAATGTCTGCCATGAGTCCTAAAGTATCACACAATGTCCAGGGGGAGGGAAAAATCTATTTCAAAGAAGAAAAAGTGCTGCCTTCATCATCTGGATGGGGAACTTCCCAGACTGGAAGTTCTCAGAACATTAGAGACATCGCTGGATCTACTGTACTTGAGAGAGTTGGGGCATGCCCTGGTCATGCCACACATGAAAAGGAGAGCTGATACTGCTACGTTACAAGCCCCAATATGAGCAGCAATGACCCTCCTAGGATTGAGGAAAACTCCACCTGCTGATGTGACTGTCCAATGCTAAGCTGGAAGATCTACTCGACAAAGTGTAACCTTTGGTCCTGGTCCACAGACAGAAAGGTAGCAACTGTTTGCTCGTCCTATCAGATGCCAGCATGCTCTGAACATAGCATGAGGCAAATTGAGTGCTATAACTGCCTGTTGTGTCTGATAGGCTTTAGTTGCTTTTAGTCCTTTCTAGTGAGAGGTTAGTTTCCATTGCCAGCAGTAAGTCGGATTTGTTTCCAGTGGGTGCTGGTGTCCTCCAGGACTGCCCTTTGTAACTGATTCTATTCATAAAACTCCCTTTTAACAGGAAGGTTTCTTCCTGTTAAAAGGGAGTTTGACCATCACAATGTTGCCAAGTGCTTGCTCATAGGGGATCGTCTGATTGTTGGGGTTTTCTCTTCTCTCTCTATTATTGTAGGGTCTTTACCTTTGTTGTGATTTGGCGCTATATACACTACCAGTCAAAAGTTTGGACACACCTTCCCATTCAATGGGAATTATGTAGTAAACAAAAAAGTGTGAAATAACCCAAAACATGTTTTATATCTTAGATTCTTCAAAATAGCCACACTTTGTTTTGATCACTGCTTTGCACACTCTTGGCCTTCTCTCAATGAGCTTCATGAGGTAGTCACCTGAAATAGTTGTCCAACAGTCTTGAAGGAGTTCCCAGAGATGCTGAGCACTTGTTGGCCCTTTTGCCTTCACTCTGTGGTCCATCTCATCCCAAACCATCTTGATTGGGTTTAGGTCAGGTGACTGTGGAGGCCAGGCCATCTGGTGCAGCACTCCATCACTCTCCTTCTTGGTTAAATAGCCCTTACACAGCCTGGAGGTGTGTTTGGGGTCATTGTCCTGTTGAAAAATAAATGATGGTCCAACTAAACGCAAACCGGATGGGATGGCATGTCGCTGCAGGTTGCTGTGGT
>VUQS01032282.1:5885-25202 GCA_015108495.1 Heterochromis multidens | reverse complement strand
CACCTTCAGGCAGCCATTGATTGCAAAGGATTTTCATCCAAGTATTAACCTGTTAAACCCCAATGCCCCCGGTACCGGGGGCGAGAGGGGGAACATCTGGTTTCACAGGATGTGCCGCCAGCTTTGTTATTTAAATATAGACGTGTGGTATTGACAGAAACGTCAGAATCTCAGCTAAAAGCTCACAAAACCATCTCAACGACCACCAAACACAGCTAAAACAACAAACAATTAAAGAGCAGCTAAACAGATTTCGCAAAAAGATGTTAACAGAAAGTGCAGTTTCCCCCGTTCACCCGACGCCATGTACACAGACAAGAAACGTCTTTGTTGAAAGCACAGTTCTCAAAGATTCCAAAACTGCAGGTTTTATCACACTCCAACCAAAATTCACTGAACCAGCAGGAAAAGAAGACCAAAATTACACGTCACGTTTGAAAAGCATTCTCATGAATTCTGTCCTACCTTCGCTGTCTTGCTTCCACCGAGATAAAACTGCATTTCCTGCACAGCTCCATCTCCTAGTGTGCTTTAAGAGCAGTTTCCCGTCAAAAATTGTTATTTTCTGCTTGTTTATTACACACCAGTCTACAGTTGTGTACAGTGTTGTCGTCCGCTTTGTTTTCTTTTTTTTGCAAAAATGACCTCCAACAAGAAAGCCTAATTTCTGCTATTCAAAACCAAAGACATTTCAACTTTAAAAGAGGTGTAAAATTGTGCCAAATTGCAAAATGCATAGCTATGTCTGTAATCAAACCTCTGTAACTTTGCTCTGTTTCACTTCAGCAGCATCGATCTTTTCACAGGTAATGTCCACATGTTGATTCATGGTTTTCTTCAGTTTTTGATCTACTGCAGCATATTTTCAGAGGGGTCATATACTATAAAAGACAAAAAAAAAAAATGGCCAGGAAAAACTCCTTCCTATTTTTCTGTGTTTCATCCTTAGTTATTTTGACACAATAACATCTGCTATGATGCGTACACCTCTGATGAAGTCTCACAAGTGTTTATTTTGATACCAAGATAGTTTACACAGAGTTTGTAATTGCAGAGAAATACTCAATTCACTTTGGGCATGTCATTTTCAAGCAGGAACCTCAGAAAGACCCTTGGGGCTTAAAAGGTTAAAAACAATACTTACTGTATATTTAAAATTATGTTAGTTTGTCCAGTTACTTTTGAGTCTCTGAAAATCAATGACTACATATAAAAATGGCTGTAATTCCTAAACAGTGCAAAATATTTGTAAAACCCCCTGAATTAAAGGTGAAAGTCTGCACTTCAGTGACACATTGCCAGATTTAAAATCCCCTGTGGTGGTGTACAGAGGCAAAACTATAAAAATGTGTCTTTGTCCAACAAATTATGGGCATTAGAATTAATCGGCATTTACAGCTATTAGATTTAACAGGGCTTGAGATGAAATACTACATATTCAAACTCAACTGAATCCGCTTTCAGCAGATGGCTACACAATGCACTACCATAATAATCTATGTAAGTCCCATGCATGCCAGTGCACCAATACACAAAAGCACCCATGCATGTTTTGTCATTTGCTCTCAGTAGTAATTTAGCAATCTGTGATGAGATTGAGCATGGTCAAAATGGCAGGATAATGACAACTATGAGCAGTACAAGACCCAGAAATGGATAATAAAAAGAACTAAGACACAGGAAAATGAAAGAAAGACAGAGTTGGCTCCTTTTAGTGTCTTTAGTGCACAAATGGTCAGGCTTTTGATTACTGTGATAAAAAGTCAGGAGGCCTTTGGCATTAACAATAATGTGGCATTGGGAATAATACTTTCACACTCCAGAAGACCTATAACACAAAATTCACATCACTGCCCAACTAAATGAAGCACTTCATATTAATGTAGCATTGCAGACAGATTACTTTAAAATGCCAAGAAAAGCCAATGCAAGCAGAGGTTGCAAAAGTACAGTCAGTTTTCACTTAAGTAGAAGTACAGATACTTGTGTTAAAAAAGTTGAAGTACTGATTCAACTACTTTACTCAAATAAAAATGAAAAAGTACAGGCTGTGAAGTGCATTCAAAGCATAAAAGTAAAAGTACCTCCACCTGCCATATTAATATAATAAAATAATATTAATACAAGGAAATACAGACTTTATTTCAACTTAAATTCTAATTATATTGAATGGACTCAACTTGAATATCTGTTATGTAGAACACAAGCAAAGAAAAATAAAGTGAATTAAAAAAAATAGCTCTATTTATTGTTGCCTGGATTGTATATGGGTGACTTTTCCGACACACCTAAACTTTTTTTCAGTTTAGGTGTAAACTGGGGTAAAAGTGGGATTCAGCAGGTGTGGGAACCCTACAGCCGGCTGTAGTTGTGCAGTGTGGGGAAAAGAATCACTTAGAACTAAGTCACATTAACTTCAATTGTGAACTCCAGTAGATTTTGTGAACAGGCTGTGATCAGGTGAGCTGTGCTGCTTCTGCTGTGAGATTCACTGCTCTTTGTGTATTTAGTCAACTGATTTTACCAATGTTACATGAGCTGTCATGGCTGATTTCCCTTCCCTAGACAGTATAAAGCTAATATAAAGGTGGAATTCAGTGAGTGATCAGCATCATCACCTTATATTTGATTTGATGTCTGCTACTCTTGATGTAACCTAACATTGACCATGAACACCACAGCCACTCAGCAGCAATCCAACACACTGCATTACTGTAAACTTCACCACAGTACTATAAACTAACCAGTGCAGCCTGCACTAAACTGCCTGGTTTCATGCAACCCTTAAAGAGAACAAAGTTAGTATACTTCAATTTGTTTTGCGAGACACAAAACAAAACATAATTCAGCAACACATCATGTACAGATCCAATAGCTGTTAAAAAATAAAAACTCTAAAATGAATGAGGACATTACATTTAAGCTTTAAATTTCCAGTATCAAATGTCACTGAGCAGTCCTTACCTTTAATAATAATCTCTCTTCTTCCTCTCCTGTCCTGTCTTTCTTACCTCTTTCTTCATCTCTGAGTGAACTTAGATCACATTCTTTTCTCTCCTTGGAAAATACAGCAGCTGGACCTTTAGCTAGCAGACACATTGTGTGACAAACTACACAGAAACAGTTTGTGTGTTTGCTGATATTTGTTGAGCTGTTTGAAAAGCTGTATTTGAAATTACCTGCCACTTAAAATTTTTTTACTCCCTTTATGCTCGCTCCATTTCTATAACACTAGCTAGATGCTGAAGTACTGTGACCACAAATTATGGACACCTACACCAAAAATGCCATTCCAGATCATTCCGTACTAACAACAAGCTCAAGCTCAACAGGAACTTTTGCAGGTGTTGACTCATTGTCTTACCCTTCGGTAATGATTTCTGGTCATCTCTTGCAGATATTTCCTAGGACTGGATGCTGCTACAACTCAGTGTAATGCTTCATATTATTTGCTTATCTGTAATTATCCACACAAAGTCATTCATAAAACTCCTTCAAATATCAATTTTGACTAGCATCAGTATTACCAGCAGTGGATGACAAGCTTTATTGTGATTCAGTTAAGTGTAATCATAAGCACACTTTTTTTTTTAGCACTGAAGAAAGTGATTTCCATTAAAGGTATGAAGAAATAGCATGGATGGTTTATTGAATGCGTGCCTCTCTGTTTGTATAGACTAGTTTTCGTGCATGTGTTTGATACGTATGTTATATTTTTCACATGATTCTTTGCCTTGAGATATGAATTGAAATCAGAATTGGCAACATGACTCAAGATAAGACCAAATATGAAAATAAATGTAAAATACGATTTTATATAATAAACACAAAGAATAATACAAAATGAGGAGGAATTAAATGGGGACAATTACAATGAAAAAGGAAATTTACTTGGCTTGGTTGGGTAAAGTGCCTACTATGTTTTTTGCATGACATTATTTCTTTCATTGGCATCGTCTTACTGTATACAAATTAAAACTAAATGAGGCAAAATGAGATGAGATGGGACAAAATTAAACATGGAGGCTGCAGCCCTGTTATTTCTTTAACAGCAGTTCACTGACAATTTGTAAATCACATGTGCAAAAGTGAGGAGTCAAAAAAAGGAGTGAAGTCAAGACAAAATTAGGCTAGATGAGAGGCAACAACTCAAGAAGAGTCAGAACAAGATGAAATGAGATCAGATGAAAGAGCAAAAGAGGATATAATCTCCTGGAAGTTCACTGATCCCTTAATAAGCGAGATGACAATAAATAAAACAAGATTAACCAAGGTGAAATGAAAAGAGAGAGACAGCAAAAAGAGGACATGGTTCTGAGAGTGTCTTTTCAGTTACCTAATGACAGAAAACAGTCTCCAAGAAGCCAGCAGATCCTTATCAACAAACTGCGTCCTGTCCCCCTAATCACCGCAGATGTGATAACTGAATTATCCGTCTCCTCTGATCTTTCCATCTGATAGAAAAACTACACTTCCTTCTCTCCGGGGCACAATTCAACTAAAGTGAACTGCCACCATTTCCCAGCCTCACATCTGCACCCCAGCTCTGATCATATCGTCAGAGTTCAGCATGAGGAACAGAGAGATCACATAGAGTCAATTGCCTGTCATGATACATTGGTTAAGAGTCAGCCGTGAAGACCAATGGTTTAATGTATGTCATGGCTCATAAGCAGCACACATCTGAATCAGAGCTTCACAGTGGTAAGTGGTCAGAGGAGATCAAAGAAGTGAGCACGAAAGGCATAAATATGCATCTAAGTAGAAACAGAAACAGATTTTACAAATGAGTAATGACCTGAGGTTACAGGGTTAACCAATAAGCACATTATTATCAAAGAATTTAGGATATTTACCAAATAACACAAATAACACAAAGCCAGTTACTTAAAGTATGAGTCATGGCATCAGTGATTAAATACGTATTATGAAGAATTAGAGGGCAGTACCACTTCAGGCTGCACTTTCTTCAGTTTCTACTGTACATTGACATCAGAGCAACTAGTCTTCATGTCTGCCATCTCCACACAATGCTGTAGTATCAAACCTAATAACCGACCTGCATGATTATCTGCTGGAGAAGCTGCACAATCTGGGCTTGGACAAGACTTCCAGGCCTCCAGCCGTTGGAATCACCTGATGCTGAAGGTCAGAGGAGAGGACATCAGAAGTGGTGTTTAAGGGAGTATAAATGCAATAAGCAGGTCAAGTCTGGACAGTTGATTTTTCAGTTAATCCTGCTCTCCAATGGCTGCTTGCCAAGAGTTTCAACCATGGCTGGATTTACTGTTTCACTGATTGACCGCTTAAACTGTTTTTTTAAAGTAATAATTATGGACATTTTCTCTTTAAAGCTCATTGAGCTGAAATTAAAACCTGACATAATCTATATTGTATTCTCTGCTGTGTAGTGCTGCTCTGTGCTTTGCCTTTTAATCCCATTCAGAGTGAGAAAGTAACACTATTAATAAGGCACAGAAGATATTTGTTTGGCTCATTGACAAAGAAATTCATTTTCCCTACTTCTGTTGCCTCTGGCATTTGAACAAACACAATAAAATACAGTGAGGAGGACACAGAGGCAACATACAGCAGAGAAAAGTAACGTTACCGGGGATTTTTGCTTCAACGCTGTAGCTACGTCATAACTGCAAACCCCTCTGAAAGCCTACAGCATAACCTGAAGACTGCTGAAACTATTGGAATGGACAAAAAGAAAGTGGAAATACTTGACCACAACAAAGAGTGTGGACGCAGGAGGGAAAAAAGTCCCAGCATTTTATTTGTTTCCCGGGACACAGCCATACAGTAATTAACACATAATGCCGGTTACAGTATGGACTGTCAAGCATGATGGTGTTACAGCTGCTAAAAGCTTGCAAGTAGTGAAAAAAAATATTTTTCTTAATATAGGAAAACACACAGAAAAGGTTTTTCTTTCATTTGATTGAGCTTCTAATCAGACATTCTTTCACATTCGCTGCACCTTTGAATGTGATGCCATTTTCAAATTATTTTCTCTGTAAATAACGTCAGTAAAAATTATTTATGTAATAGGCTATATGTTATAATTAATTAGCTAACTACAGTGCTTACATGGCAAGTTGTTCTGAATATTTTGTAGCTCATTATCAGGAATTAAGACCACAAATATTAACAACATAATTTGTATTAGTTGAATTTTTATTCAAAACATATACACATCATTCCAACTAGCATTATCGGCTTTGGCTAGTCAAAATAATAGTTGCAGATATCTCGAACTTCACGAAGACTTGTCTGAAATGTTTCATGTGAAGCTTTCAATTGGATCTAGCTCAGCAACTTATTTGAACAGTGGTGTTATTAACAGAAGCAGCTGGGTCGAAGAAAGATCATTAGAAAATGCCATGAAATACAAAGAGCCCATTATTAAGGAATCTGTTGTGAGTGGGAACCTTACTGTGTTAAAAACTTCTCCCCACTTGCTCCAGCTGTCATTTTGCTTTTTCTAAATGCTAAATCATAATATCTGTAATTGCATTTAGACCGGGCAGAATTACAACTAAACATACTTACATAATTTCAATTAGTCATAATTAAATTCAAGATATCTATCTATGTCACGACTAGTCAAAACTTCACGTGTATGTAAATGGTGCAAGATAAGCAAAGTGAGAAACTTCATGAACGTGTATGGCAAAGGTGACGCCATTTCTCGAAGGAAGGATGAAGCTCTGCGTATCTGAAATGGGAGTTGTGGATTGAATGACAGTGATTAATTTACAAGTACAGTTTCCACACACATCTGCACATGTACATGCCTGATAACTGATCTCAGAACTGTCAGTAACAGCTCCTGTGCAACAGCAAGATCAAACAAATCTACAATGCACATTTAAAAAGCGTCATAAACAGCCGGAGGATTACTGAGTACTCACAGGAGATATTCACATTGTTAGGAAAATGGCAGATTTCACTTCCATGATTCAAGCTCAACATAATGACTGCAGACTCAGCAGAATTTTCACTGCATAGTTTGCATTCTGTATTCTGTAAAACCCTAAAAAAAAAATGTTGTTTAATTTGCTCATTTCTAAGCTACTCATTGCTAACTAACCAGATAAGCAAAATCTGACATTACCAAAGTGCTAACCGAGAATCAGAAATAATGACCATATATCTACTGAAATTAACACCAATTAACCCTTCAAATGTATTTGCATCATAACATAAAATAATCAGTTAAATGATCCAAAGATATGATCTGTTGTCTTTGCCTTAACTTTAACTGCATGTGTAAAATAAACTGGATTTGATCGAGCAGGCACAGCTGGTCCACCATCAAAAACCACTGAATTTTCCACAATGTGTACATGAGAAGAGCCAAGCAAAAGCAGCTTTCCCTTTCTACTTGACAGCATTTCTCACTGGCACATGGGCACTCATAAAAAAATGAAAGAAATTATCAATCCAGTGGGTGATAGTTAAGCTAGCTCCCAGAAAGAATAGCCAACTGCTGCCACAAGAGGGCAATAAACTGCAAGATGGAGGCAAAAGGCAACATAAGGACAGAGATCATTTGCGTTGGTATTGTTTTAATTTCTGTTATTAGTTTTCACTAAGCACTGCTTGCTACATTACTACATTGTTACAATTTTAACATATTATAAGAAAGAATATAGGAAAGACCCAAAGTCTTTTTTTTTCTTTTCCTTTTGACTGCTCCCTTTTAGGGTTCGCCACAACATCTGCCTCCCTCCCACCCAACCCCGAGCATCTTCTTCTGTCAAACGAGCTCTCTGCATGTCCTCCATCACTGCATCCGTGAATCATGGGAAAGAACTAAAGTAGACCTATAAGGTGAAGCATGATGTAAACTATTTTCTAGGACCATTATTATTAGTAAAGACTGTATATCTGTGACTGACAGGCATACTGGACCCACTGGGACTCACTGACTGACTCAAATCCTGAAGTTTGCCTTATTGAACCTCATTTTGCTTTTCTTAATAAAAATGCCACTGCTGTGGTACAGAAAATTGATTTTTGCCACATAGCCCTCCACCTCTCTCATCCCCTTCAAAAGAAAGATGCAAAATGATAACAGATAGGCAGTTAATGAAGCATAAATGATTAAAGAGCCCCACAGGGAGAGCTTGTCAAACACTGCAGACAGTAAACCTTTTTTTGTTTGAGTCATCCTCTGTTCACTTTCACTTTCAGCTGGGGGGCATCAGATACACAGAAAAGACTAAAACAAGGAAGGGTGTCACAGGGTGAACTTGAAGGATACGAGACAAATTTGCAAAAATAAGATAAATTAAAAGAATAAAAGGCAGCATAAAATAGTTTTATCTCACTATTAAGGACCAAGTAGGAGGTTTGGAGCACCTACAAGTCCTTATTTATCGTGGTATATTTAAAAGGCCTTAGCAAATGACCTGTAATATGAGTTCAGAATGGCATGAAAAACCAAACCATTATAAGCTTCTCAGCCTAATGCGGGCCATTAGACGCCCACAATAAATTCCCCTACATACGCTTACACTATTAACCCAGCAGATCCTTAAACACACACCTACAGTGACTCAGCTTTGCAAGTCTGCAACTTCCCCATTATTTCATGTCTCTCCATGAGACCCTCGAACTCTCCCTCCTTCCTTTGATCAGGAAACCTTAGTAAACAGGGGCAGGATTTACATCAGTGGCAGCAAGCTGCTTTCATCACTTTGCACTTTGCTGCCAAAGCTTTTTCTATCAGCAAAGCATTTGAGGCACCCAACAAGGAGGAGAATTACATCAGCTCTTAGGGTGCAGCTTTTCTGTCAGCTAGACTATGACTTTTTCTCAGCGCTAGTAAATAATCCCTAAGTGCTCCTTATTTGACCTCAGATTGATTTATAATAAATAAATGACATTTCTGTGTGCATGAGAAGTGAAACATTATAATGAAAGCACAAAAGCAGTCTCTTGTAGCTTAATAAGTTTCTTTATACCAAGAAATCAAACACATGATCAATGGAACATAAACATAAATCAAACATGGAAATAATAAACAATAAAACTGGCTTTGTGATTTTTTTTTTTTTTTATTGGAATGTCTGCAGTCGCCAGTGATGTATGAGGATTTTAAAATAGCAGTTGTATTTCTCTTTTACGCAGCATGTTATGCAGGTGTAATTTATAGCCTCTCTAATTTCCGTACTGTTCACTTTGAAAACTGATCAAATATCAAGTTTTACAGATCTTTTTTTTTTCTTGTTTGGAAAGAAGACCACTTCACACTCCACAGCACCTCTGAAGGTGTCCTGTCTTATCAGACAACAAAGACACTAGTGCAAGTCACTTTCACTCCCAACTTGTCACACAATGACACGTGGTCAGGACCCCTTCTTGTCACATTGCAACACTATGGGTACCCATTTAGTGTCATTTTTTATACATAGGGTAGTGCTCTAGGGAAGCATATTGCTGGATGAGAAAGTAATAAATTAAGAGTCGGGGGATGGGGTGGTAGTCATGGTATAAATTGTTCATGACTTTTTTTAGTTGCTGTTTTTTGGTTTAGGCACCAGAACTGTTTGATAGGTTAAAGAAAAGATTTGGATTTAAATGAAATTACACGCTTTCATAGCTTTTAGTACATATTTAGGAAAACTTCTCCCATCTGCAACACTGCCTTCTCCATGTGCTTTGTTAGCATGAAGTACAGTGACAGGGATAACATCAGTAAAGAACATTTCACTATGGTTTCATGGCGTCAGTTTCAGAGATTTCTGTTAAAGTCTATCAGATGATCAGCCCTGTTGAAAAATTATATTGAAGGAGTATGCTCTGCATTCCAAGGAATGCTAAGTCATCCTGTCCAAGCATCACTATGTGATGAGCTGAAAGTGAGATGACACTCCACACCATCCCTGCTGGTTGCCATCCTGCTCCCATATCTTCCCCAAGCAAATGACCCACACTCACCCAGCTATCCACATAATGGAGAACAAAATGTGATTCATGAGACCAGGCCCTTTTCTATTGCTCCATGTCCAGTTCTGGCACTGACATGCCCATTGTAAGCATGTTCAGCAGCAAACAGGGGTCAGCATGGGCACTCTGACCAGTCTGCTGCTACACAGCTCAATATAATGTGCTATGATGCACTGTGTGGTACTTTTTTTGCCAGCATTAAAGGTTTCAACAGTTTGTGCTACAGTAACTCATCTGTGGGACCACATGGGACAGCTTGCCATTCACATTCATAATAAGTCACCAAATCTTAACTGGTTAGCCTTTGTTGGACCACTTTTCAGTGGGTAGTCGTCTACCCTTGTCAGAATTGCTCTGATTCATAAGCTGGCCCATTTTCCTGCTTACAATACAAGAACCGACTAATCATTTGCTGCCAAATTATTCCACCTTTCAGAAGGTGCCAATACTATAAGATAATCTTTTTTTTCTTTATATTTAATCTCTCAGGGGTTTTAAATCTATGGCTGATCAGTGTATATGTACAGTATATGGGGATATGCTGTACTTAATTTCATTAATTAATTATCTCCAAAAGAGGATTTTTGTCTATTTATCTATTTTTGGTTGTTTAACATATTGGAGGTCTCCTAATATAAGTACTGTATGTGCACTACATCTGTTCTATATTTTTAGCAGAGCAGATGGTTGCAATTCTGCTAGGGCTAACTAGCGCGGAGCGATTATGTGTGATGATAACTTGCTTCTCAGTTGAAAACCTATCATTAGGGCTTTAATTAAAGCAGTAGCCAGGGTGGGTGACACGTCTGCCGCAGATTCCTTGTACCCATGGGGGGAGAGGGGCATCTTACACTCACTCGCTTTCTGTCAGAGCCACGTGGTGCACATGTGTGCCACATGAATCTCTTTTTCCTTTTGTGCAAGTAGCTTGGTATACACAGACTCAGTAGCACACAGATACACATACACAGATGGCAGTGTCTAGGACTAGGGGGCAGCCAGTGTCGCCTTGTGTGGTCGAATGTCTAGACTTAGTGCATGCCCTGTGGCATTTATGAAGGGGATGGCTGCACAGAGGACAGCAAAGATTCCTATAAATTAATGCAGCTTTTTACTGTTGTCTTCACACAAGTCTCAGAAACTCACTGCAAATTTGTTTGTGCATTACTGTGTCGAAAACTGCTAAGGTCATATTGATAGAATGTGCATCCACATGGCAGGCATTCAGCATCCCGTTGCCCATCTGAAGGCCTTTCTTCGCTTCCCTTTGTTCCCCAGATTCTGTTCTCAAATAAGGCCATTTAACTAAAGTAGAAAAGCAGGCAAAATCATAAACATGTAATACTATCTGTACAAAGGACAAGTGAATAGTCTGAGCTTTGTGTAACTGGCCTAGTTTTGGGGAATGCAGATGGATTAATAAAACATAGCTGGGAATAGATGTCATACCCTAGACCTGATTGGAGAGTCAGAGGAGGACAGAGTTGCCTTACAGGTTTTTTAATATTTTGGCTAAGGGCCTTGAACCCTCAAACCATCAAGTGTAAAATAGATTTAGTGCTCAAGAGGCACAAATAAACTTCTTTATAATATATACTTTTTTACCTGCTGAACTGAAAGCAAAATTAAAGATGTGAAGGCCTGTCAAAGTGTCTATTGGTTGTAGGCTTCAGCTGGGACTTTATTCACTGCAGATATTGCTAAGAATGCATGATAAAATGATGTTTTCTTCCAGTTATGTCAGTAATATAAATTCCATGGGATTTGGATCTAACCATTTCAGAATACAACTGGCAGAAAGCACTTTAATTTCCAAGGTAGAAATAATAAAAATGTGTCACTGTCCAAACCCTGTGTGCCCAGTGAAAAGACAGTAAATTGTTTTAGAAATATCACATCGTTTATTTCTGACCTCTGTTCTGCCTCTCTCCCTTTCTCTGCATCTGACTGTTAAGATAAGAGCACTTTAAAAGCATCCAGACTTTGCTAGTATCCACAATAAAAGAATATGCAGTTAAATATAAAGCCATCAAGTGTCAGCATTCTTTAGAGGCTGGCCATTGACTGGTGCTGGGATGAAGTGATTTGAAATCTCCTTGGTATTCAGTTTTTGTAGAAATTACAACACATGTGCTCTAATAATAAACACTTTTTTTTTTCAAAAAAGAAAGAAAAGGTATGTGGAGGAAAAGCTTTCATTACATTTTATAAAGCTAAAGAATGTGATCACAGTAAGTAATAAACACAGGTTAACTTGATCCCTTATTGAAACAAAGTTTGACTGATGGATGCCATTTCCAAGCTCTGGGGTGTGTTTAACTTGAATGGAGCGTGTTATCCAAACACCTCAATCTGTCTGAATTAATGTTGTACAGCACAATAACCACCATGAGAAAATGAAGATGGATGAGTCAGCTATGAAAAACATTTCTTGGTCAAAGGCCACAGAACACCCAACAAGCAGTTTCCACCTCCGTCAAGCCATAATCCATTCTGACAGGCGCAATATGAATATAATTCTATCTATGTGAATGCTGTAGTGCCGTGTTACATTTAAAGCGTTTCAACCAGTAACACAAGACTGCACAAAACAAAAAGCAATGTCAAAGATGATGTCATGTATTTGAGCAGTTGAGGTTTCTCTTTTAACCCAAGCCAGTGCAAACTTTTCTTTATTTGCATCTCATGGGAAGTAAACAAAATATCTAAAATGTTTCAAATCTAATTGTATGTAATTCAGTCAAGGTCATCTTCTCTGCCATTACCGCTGCAGCTTCTGAAATGAAATCTCAGAGTCATCTTGTCCTCTATTAGCTGTGCATTACATTACATCCTAGAAAAGGTCAAGGTAACATGTGAAGACTTGTTTTACTTTCATCCTTGACATGCAGAATGAATTCTTCACAATAGTTGCAGACATTTCTCTAATATGCTAGGAAGTTACATGTTGTTAGGGACTGTGCATAGAAGTCACCATTTACTCGTTCTGCTTCTGCCTCTTTACTCATTTGCCTATTTTTCTCTGTCTCTTCCTCCCTGACCAGTCCCCAAATGCAGTGTAGACAATTCATGTCTCCAGCCTGATGATATGGGGCCCAGAAATGTTTGGTTTTCCAAATGGCCATGATATTACTGTGATTTCCTGGCTACTAGTAAAGTGTTTCATATTTACAGTGCACTTTACTGCCTAAATGAATAAATATTGTTCAATTCTGCATTAATGTTACTGCTGTGGGCTATTATTGTGAACCACAGTAGCTTGGATAGCATCATTTAACAGAACCGTTACTGTGCAGCAACCACAGCCACCACATACTTGAAAAGCCCACTGGCTTCTCTTTTTAAGCATATGGGCTGTATACTTAAACCTGCTCTTCTATACAGGCTTTTCTCAAAAGTTTTTATGAACATCATATTTTCTGTAGCAAAGTGGAGACTTTTAAGGTATTTCTTTATAGTCAAAGCCTCACATTTTCTCCTTGAAGCTCCACACACAAAGATAAAACTAAATAATTCATACACTACATTTGTATTGAAGGTGTATAATCCTATGAAACGGTCTGTTTGTTCTCCAAACTGGCTAAAATTGTTTTGTCAGCACAGCCAGGTTTGGACGAGAAGTGCTTAGGTTTGCTTATAGAGCTCCACCTGCCTAAGAGTTCCCCCTCTCAAAGAAAACAAACACTTCCCCAAGTGTCTGTACATCATCGCAAAGACCTCTCCATCACAAGAATGGGAAGCACATCATGGTGTGCTTGAGTTATGGCCCAAAGTGTGAATACAGAAAAGACAGTATTCCGCAATGGATATTCATTGGAAAGAAACAATAATAAAATGGAGACTGTTTTGCTGACACATCTGCAGCGGGTTACTGTGCTGCCAACTGGCAGCTGTGACGATGATGACATATTGACAGAGGCTCCACAGAGATACTCCCAGCTCCATCACTTGCTGGGCTTGGGGCAGGAGATTTCTTCTTTGGGGTTTCATCTGGGGAAATTTTCGACGGGGCTGATGACGCCTGCGGGTCTCTTGAATGAGGATGGATGAGGACACTTGGCTGTCAGTACATTGAGGAGACCTATCTGGCTCTGTCAGAGGTCCACGAGGGAATGAGAAAACTCCAGGGTTTCTGGGCTCAATAGGGTAATGTAACCATCCTCCCATGCATTTCTCAGGATGGAGTTTGTGGTATGTCTCACATACCACAAAGTGTATGAGTTTCTCTGTTGTACCAGAATGCTTATATTTTTCAGAGGAATTAATTTTCCTTTGTCGTAGATAGCTACTTCAGTGCAGGAGTTGCTAGCTAAAGTGTCTTTAACAAATAAAATTTTTTTTTCACTGGAGCTAGGTGCAAATAGATGTGTCAAGGGAGCCACTTTAGATGATTGGAAGAACTTATAAGAGCCCTTTGTGAGACAGTCATTGATTTCACTGTCTTTCTCTGCCTGTCTGTGCTGTTCAGGGCCTTCAGGCAGCTGTCTGGTATCCCACAACAAACACACTATGGGGGTTGCGCAAGCCACAGCTCAATCCACAGGGTGCTTTATCAATCAATATGACCTTCTAGAGCACTGATTCTTTTGCCTCACCCTTCAGTGTCTTCAGCCCCATAGCCTATACTCTTTCCACTGGGTAGTGTAGATTTTTCAGCACCCACAGAGCTGATGCAATCTGTGCTCATTATCTGGGTGCCCTTTAGAAAGATAGCAGCCCGTTAACAATGATGTAAGGTACTCAGGCTTGACTGCAGGATTCAGAAAAGTCAGCAGTACAGTAGATTTGCAACCCACTGCCACGACATTGAGTTGTTGAGTCATTCCTTGGTGAACCATTACAGTCAGTCCTAGGAAATCTCAGGAAGCAGGTGAAACAAGAAATTTAATAAACGAATACAGCCATCTTGGGAATTTGAGTCCGGAATGTTTTCATTTTCTCCGACTGAGGACTGGTTCACTAATTGGGTTACGTGGGCTCAGCAAGGAAGTTGTCAAGCTTCAGGGGTTTTTATTTGTGCCTGGACATCAAATCACAGCCCAGTGCAGCGACCCTCATGGTGATGCCCCCACGAGGCCCTTTAAGGTACAGCTGTCTTATGAGTCAGTCCAGAAGCCCCACTTTCCCAGAAAATCACAAGTTCTGGGGTGATAGGGTGACAGAAGGCAAAAGGCCACACAGCTTGGTATTATGGGAGAGGTTTATTGCTCCTTACAAACTAGTGACTGCTGAAGAGTGGTGTGGCATGTCACTTTCCTTTTACAGGACAAAAAAAAAATAAGCTGATGGCAGTACTGTGGATTAAATACAATCTGAACATAATGTACACAGAAACAAGCACCTGAATGGAGCCATGTTGATCTTAATAATGTGTTTTCCAGGAAGTAGCTATGTTCTGTTTTAAATATTTAAAATGTGTGATATTTGTGTGGTTATTAGCCAAAAAGTGTATTTTTTTCATAGAATTTATTTAGACCATATTTTTAAAAAGATGCTCTAAACCTGATTATGTAACATTTATTTAATGGAAAGTGATTATGTATGTTCTTGAAAATCCAAAGGTAACTTACAAGGCCACCTTATGAGCCCAGATGTTGGGTTTTTACTAGCTGTGCTCCACCTGCTTGGATGGGGACGTCACAGTGACTTTCCTTCTGTTCTCTGCCTCATGGAGAAGCCAGGGGATGTATAAAACAAATACAAATACAGCTACTAATGACATAAAAATGACAAGGGTGATGTTTGCATCTGTCCATGTAGCCAGTGTAAATTTTGTAGACAAAAGCAACACCAGTAACCATATCTAGCTTTTACCAGTGTGGGAACCCATCAACTGTGCTCTCAAGATCTCACCTCTGGGAGCTTCAGGGCTTGTGGTGTAGCCGGCCATTATCCAGATATTCAAATAACTGATATCTGGACAAAGACATTATCTTATATGTGCCTCTCATTGTTTACAGTATGACTATAAATGCAAAATCAATTTTGAAAAGATAATAAGATAGATAGCTAGATAGCCTGGTATTTGTAGCCAATAGAGGTTAATACTACTTGCACTACAAATACCAGAAAGCTTCAGTACCAAAAGTCTTCCCTTCGCTACAGGTTATTCATATGCCAACATCTGATTATAAAGATAGCACTCCATCCATTTTCTTCTACTTATCCAACTCTGGGTCATGGCAGGGCTGGGGCCTATCCCAGTTACCATGGGGCAAGTGGTGGGGTACTGGCGGATTTGAACCCAGGACCTTCTTCCTGTGAGGTTACAGCACTAACCCAAACACCACTGTGCAGCCCAAGTTCAGACTCTTGCAAATGCAAATATAATATATGCAGTTATAATATGTGTACCTTCCCCTTGTTTCGAATTATAATTGCAGTTTTTTGTAGGTGTGCTAAATGAGAACATGCAGGGGAAAAAAAGAAGGATGTTTGAGTCTTCACAAATACAAATTCACACTTCAAACATAAAGCTGTGTCCATCAAAATATGCATTTCCGGCTGTCCATACATGCAAATTATGAAGCAATGTTAGCAGGCTTGCACTAGATGGAGGTTATGTGAGGTTTGAGATGAAGAACACAGAAGATGAAGAGATCAGATTGACAGGTTTATTGCAGGGTTGAACAGTGAGGATGGTGACGACTGTTAGCTTGCTGTTTTCTCTAAACAAAGGGATATAACATATGGCATGTGAATTCTAAGTATATTACACAGAGTGCTAAAAACCCATTATCAACTACGTACATATGCATAAATGTTTAAAACATTTAAGCATAGAACATTAACATAGAGAACAAAAGAGCTCATATTTACACACAGTGAAGCAACTGACATTGAAGCATCGAGCTGCTGGCAATCAGGGAAAAAGAGGCCACACGTGAATCCCTTTGATATGCTGCTCATCAGCCTGCCCACAGGACTTTTTCAAGCAGCCATTTTGGCATGTTATCCCTGGATAAACACAGGGGTAACTGATAAAATAAATTACGGTCTCATTCTATTTAGTGTGTCACAGTCATTCCAATGAGAAAGCATGTACGTTACCTGTGCCCTCACCCATCTAAATGGAACAAGGCCATAATTAATGTCATTAATTACACCTGTGTTTATGCTGTACTGACATGGCAAAATGGCTGCTTTGAAAAGGGCCTGTTCTAGTCTCCTCCTCATTCCTTCATTTGCAGGTAAAACCTCACCCTTTCCTTGCCATCCTTTACAACAATACATGTGTGAATGAGTGCATATCTGTGTATGTGTGTGTGTACGTGTGTGCGTGCCTGTCTGAAGGCAGCTACGGTGGTAGTGGCGTCCAGGGGAATTGAAATTAATGAGTGTAATCAGAAGCAAACAGCGAGCCAGGCAAGGGCAATTAATACAAGCAAAGCGAGCAGGGCTGCTGGTTTGCTCGGCCAGGCATGGCTGGAGCTGAAGAGATGGAGGATTAAGATGCAACCACAGACAAACTCCACAGCTTTCCCACACACAGCAGATGTCCACAGAGGGAAGGCGCTGGGAGCCTGGCATCAACACGCATCCGCCAACAGGCCACTTGGTCAGCCCGGCCCAATACAAGCTGACAACCTCCTGGCAGCATTTAGATAACACCATCTTCTCTGTTTAGTTTGAGAGCCAAGGGAAGGAACTCATGGGGGCCCCTGCACTGCATACGAAAGGGACTCATGGCAAAGCAGCACATTGGAGCTACTATGTGTGAAAGAGAGAGATAGAGGAACACAAAGAGATAAAGTGAGAGAGGGCGAGAAGTGGGGAGGGCATTGTGTGCAAGCTCAGCTCAAGTACATCAAGTACAATGTGAGGGACATTTTTGTTGCCCCCACACTGCCTCCATGTTTTTCTGATTGAAACATCCTTGAATGCATGCATTCCTTCAAGCATACATATTTGCTTCAGTATAAATAAACACATCAGATCCAGATGCCTTCAGGAACAGCTCTGCTTGTTGTTTCCTCTAATTGACGCTAAACGAGAGTGTCACCGCCCAGGATCTTTTCACTGAGCCCTTGCTTTGTTGCCTTGAATGACGTTCGTTCCCCCAGCGGTCTCTCATTTCCACTGTTTACATGAGATAATGATGCATGTGTAAGGATACACTGCCAGGCCAAGTGAGGGGCTGTTATGAACTGTGACGGCTGCCTCGTCAGGTCCAAAACAATTTGCGTTAAAACGGAGCAGTGATGTCAGCTCAAAGATACGGGAATGTAATAAAGACGGATCCCACAGGGTTAATCTACAGTATGATCCACGCAGAAAGAAATTAATTGCTCATGCACATTCCCAAGAAAGGCTTAAAGGCCATGAGGTCAAACATGAGTCTACCAATGCGACAATGTTGTTGAACTTGTTCCTCGTTTGTGTAATGTTTCCAGGGCATTACAATTACACTGTAGTAAGAAGTAAGTGGATAAAATGGGATATAATGACATTCTCATTAGCTTCATTTATTTGGATTTGCATTAGCCACAGCAGATAGTCTGCTTGATAATGAGTGAGGTGTACCTGCTTTTCTCTATGAGGAGAAGTAATGAAGTTTAATTTCTACACAGAACCAAGGCTGTCTGCTGTGCATTTCAGTGATGCTTCTGTGGACAAGAAAACTAAACCTGACAGCCTTATTCTGTCTGTGTCTCTCTTAGGAGCAGCAGACCATATAACTCAACAATACTGCAGATGAGGTAATGGCATTCTTATAACAAGGGGAGTAAAAAATTAACATTTATATACCTTTCCCAATTTTCTTAATGATGTTGCCAATATGCTCCGACCACAAAACCCAGTATATAATGTCCTTTAATTTGATCTGATTGACTTGTTCTTATTTTATATCAGCAGATATATAGCTGCTGACTAACCAATGTCTACTCCCACTTATCACAGATTTTGATTTTAAATGTGTCCAAATCATATTATTCGTATTGACCCCACATCCATCAATTAGTTATTAGTGGAAGAAAATGTGCAGAATAATCAGCATAAATTGCAGAGCAGTGGAACAATTCAAATAAATAAATAACCTCTCAAAAGACCACAGCAGTGTGTCAGCTATATAACCCCTGCAAAAAAAATCTAACCCCCTCCTCAGAAACGGATAAAATATTGGGTTCGAGAATGGTGGAGTAAGACTTTAACACCAAACAATGTTGACCTCATTTCCTCACCCTCAAGTTATGTGGCTGTTTTGGTGCAGTTTTAGTGTGCACAGGTTTATGAAACACTGCTGGGTTGGAGGGCAAGTCCAACAAGATGATAAAATAACTGTCAAACTTGATTGAATTCTCCTCTAATGTGTTTTGTCAGCAAGAGAAATATCATTGGCCACTGGTTGATTTT
>VUQS01032281.1:0-12621 GCA_015108495.1 Heterochromis multidens | reverse complement strand
ATATATTTTTTCAAAAGCAACTATCATGACAACATTGTCCAGTTTCAAAGCTTTGCGCATGTCATTGCTTGATTATGTACTCATAAACTCATGACTTACACATCTGCATATTTATGTGTAAACACTGAGTCAATTTACATGGTAATTAACTGTTCTCTATACATGTCAATGGCCATTTAAATCTGTGCAGCATGTAATTCTTTCTGATTTACTGGAGCTCACAATAACATAATAATAATATAAAATATTCATCAAGGATGCAAATCAAAATCTGTGGGTCCCCAATTTAGGTCAGTCATTAGCACGCAGCACACAAGGCAAGGTAGCGCCACACAAAAAATTATTTAAATTGGATTTTTTCCCTCTTAAATTTCCATTTCGATTCTGTTTCTACAAATTATCTTACAGCTCATGAATTGACAATTGGAGAAGCACCCCAGAGCCATGAAAGTTGTTCCCATAGAAACTGCTCTCAACCTGTCGTTGTTCTTTGTCACAAAGTCACCAGTTCAAGCTTGGCTCCTAAATGAAAGAGATGTAATGTGAATAAGTGAAGGTTACATTGGGGTGTAAGGCTGCTGCTGAGACATGCAGAGGTCACTCATGCTTGAATAAAACCTCTTTTCAATGCTAAATCTGCGATTAACTTTGATATCAATTTCTTTTTATGTACATCCATGCCCTTCATCTTTAAGTGTAATTTTTTACTGATTTGTATCACACAATACTTATAAAGCAAAAGACAAACTCCAGTTCCTCTTTTTAATGGCAGCTAGGGATTTGAGAGTAATGAAAACCTAATCACATTCCCTCACTGCAGTATTCTTAGTGAGTGATCTATAAGAGATGTTATTCCTCAGTGTCCAATCAAAGCTGAACATTGATTCCTTCTCCAAATCAATGCAGCTGTGGCAGCTCAAATAGTTTTTTCCTTTAAAAAGTCTGCCCGATAAATCTGACTTGTCTTATCCTGAGAAAGATGATAAGAGAAACAGTTAACACCTGTGACTTGGATATTTGGAAATAGTGAAAATGCAAGGGGTTTCTAAAAAGTAAGGTTCAGTAAGAGACAGTTAAATCAAGTGTTTAAACCATGAAACATTTTTTGTAAGGCTGCCTCTTGAGTTAAAATCAAACAATCAAGATTTGATTGAAGCGCAGACTTTTAGCTTTAATTAAAGAGATTTTACTTAAGAACTGATTTAACTATTTAGTAATTACAGTTTTAGACTTAGTCCCCCATTTCAAGGGACTCAAAATTAATTGGGCAAACTAACACACTTAAAAATATAAGGATAGTTTGTAATACTTGGATGAAAATGATTTTTCCCATGCTTTTTCCTCCGTTGAGGAGGAAACTGCTAGGCCTTTACTGCAGCCACCTTCAGCTGCTGCTTATTTGTGAGTCTCACCGCCTTCAGTTTTGTGTTTAATAACTGAAAAGCATACTCTATTTGGTTGAGATTAGGTAACCATTGTAGAATGTACCATTGCCTTGAGAAACTATTGGGTCACTTTTGCAATATGCTTTGGGTCATTATACATTTCCACTGTGTTTTGTATTTGTATTTATTTATTTGTCAGGCACCATGTTAAGGAACAACTAATTTCCATCTGCACTACCCAGGCACATCAAATAAGAATAAAGAACACAGAATCACCGAATCAAGGAACAATTGAGACTTGTACAAATGCAATTGACAGTTACAGCTTAACAAACCTAAAGACCCCAGCTGACATATGTCAAGTAACATCACACACATTCTAATGCAACACCCAAGTCTCATTAAAAATCACACATATTCTCTTGCATACCCAGGCATCAACTACATCAAATTTATATAGCATTAAAATTCATCTTGTGAAGCACATTTCAAGCAGTTCTGCAGCATTTGGCTGAATATGAATAGAGAGTGTAGCCCTGTACACTTCAGAATTCATCCTGCTACTTCTATCAGCAGTTACATCATCAATAAACACTAGTGGCCCAGTTCCACTGGCAGCCCATGCCATAACATTGCCTTCACCATGTTTGACAGATAATGTAGTATGCTTGTATGTATGTTTCTCTCCTCCTCTATACTTTTCTCTTCCCATCATTTTGATGCAAGTTCATCTTAGTTTCATCTGTCCAAAGATTATTATTTTTTTGTGTAGGCTTTTTTAGATCTTTTCTGGCAGTCTAATCTGATCTTCATGTTCTTGTGTGTAACCAGTTTTTTGCATCTTGTTTTAAACCTGTATTTCCATTCATGAAGGTGTCTCTTGATTGTAGACCTTGACAATTTTCTTAACCACGGACAGAATTTGTGATCATCCACCTTAGTTGTCTCCTGTGGTCCTCCAGGCCTTTTGGTATTGCTGAGCTGGCCAGTGCATTATTTCTATCAAGAACCCTGGGGTTTTTGTGCCTGAGTTTGAGTTTTGTGTTTTGGACTCTTGTGTTTGTGATATTTTCAGTTTTGTATTCTTTTACTTTCAGCAGTTAATCCTGGTTGGTTTCTTTATGTTTATATTCTCAGGCTTTCCTATTTTAGTATAGCTATTTGAATTCTGTTCATAGTCCTTGAGTTTTCAGTTTATTTTGCCTCCCTTGTGTTCCTTGTATCCTGTTGTCAAGTCTTAGTCTCTGTTGTAGGCGTTTTTCTGCCTTGTTACTTCCTGCTTTATTTTGATAGTCATTTGTCTCTGGTGCATTGTTTTAGTTTTACTTCCCTGCGTCTTGTTATTGTAGCATAGCCCAGGTGTCTCCTCTCTGACCCAATCATCCCTCTGTGTATTTATAGTCACTGTCTCCCTTTGTCCTTTGTGAGAATGTCTGTGTTCCCAGCCTGTTCAGTTCTCCCTGTTTGTTATGCTTCCTTGGATTCAGCAGTTGATTTTCTGTTTTGGATTTCTATGGACTTATACTCCACTTATCAAGTTCAGCCTCAGAAGTCTGCATTTGGGCCCTTTTCCCCACACCATGACAATTTCATTTTAAGAATCTACCAGATTGTTGATCTGGGCATTTCTAAAGTTTTTGCTACCTCTCTGATAAGGTTTATTTAGGTTTTTCAGTCTGATAAGCTCCTTCACTTGCACCAATATCTCTTTAGACCTCATACTGAGCGTTCCAGTGAAAGCTACCAAATACAAATCAGTAATTCCAGATTTTTTATCTGCTTAATTTGTTATAAAATAATGAGGGAACAGACTTTATGTGGCTATGAAACTACTTGTCAGTCCATTGTCTAATTATGCTTGATCCCCTGAAAATGAAGAACTGTGTATAAAAATGGCCTTAATTCCTAAACAGTTTATGCAATACTTTTGTTAAAAGCCTTGAATTAAAGATGAAAGTCTGCACTTCAATCACATATTGATTGTTTCATTTAAAATCCACTCTGGTGGTATACAGAGGCAAAACTACAAAAAAAAGTATAATTGTCCAGAAGATTATGGACATAACTGTAATTTATTGTTTACATCTATCAAGACATAAGCAAGCTTGGTACAAAAAAGTGGGGAGGAATCCAAAAAAAAAAAGTCTAGCGCCCAAATGTGTGAGTGCCGCTGAGGGATATACTGTAAGTAGAGCTGCTATAATTTTGCATCTTTCAGTGACATCTTGGAGGTGAAACACTTAAGAATTTGTTTTACCTATAATAATGTCAGAAAAGCAATAAGGGAGATATAGTTTTGTTTTTTTTTATCCTCTGTTAGTTTTCTTTCTTATCAAAAGCTGTCACTTTCACTACCAACAATGCAACACGACCACCACCAGTTATCAAAACTATCAGAGGAAAGCTGTGAGGATTTTATTTTTTACATTTACTTTTTTGAGCTCTGCAGTTCTGAGTCAAATATCTTCTAAATCAAAGTCAAATATTGCTTCAGTAATGGGCACTGCAGGTTATAAGTAAGAAAAAAAAAAATGAAAGCTGTATAAAATTTAAAAAATTGTCAGGAAAACTCCTGAGAGTCTGATATTAATAATTTTTGCACCTCAATAAAAACTGAATAATGTTCAGACATTGAAACCAGAACAAGTTGCATCAGCAACACCTGTGTATATGTAAAAGCATGAACTGACAGACTTGTTGATGACATTCAAAAACCAGAGGCTGACTTGAGGGGAATTAAACTAAAATGTTATTAAATTATTCGGCAAAAAAAATGATCAGTTCCCTCAGAGGGGCAGTAGATGTAGTACAGAGACTGTAAATATATCATTTTGAAATGATCTCCTTTCTAACACTCATTTTAATATTTTAAGCACTTCTGTTGTTGAAATATAAGTTTAAGTTCCTCTAACTTGTTTTTGTTGTTGCCCAACGGCATGTTTTAGAACAAAAAAAAAATCTATAATTAAAAACATCAACCACACACAACAAACGAGGATATTATTAGAGATATAATTAAATTATAATTACTTTTTGATGCACTCAAGATTCAACATTTTCATTGGATTGCATTTGCCTTTGTTTTAAAGTATTGTTTAAAGGTTTCCAGCAGCTATGACAAATTCAGTTAATTATCTAAAAGAAATTAAATCAATGATGCAAATGGGCTTCTCTTCAGCTTACATTAAATGAGAAAACACTGGTCTCACATTTTGCTGGGCAGCTACATTTTTGCCTGGGCAGCTACATTTTTCCCCACTGACTGCATAACCCTTAAAATAGTCCTGCAATAGAAACAGATAAATGTTCCAAAGTAACCATTTGACACATTAAAAATCATGTCAAAATTGTTCTTGTTCTTGTGGATTGATGTTTTTATTTTTGCACAGTAAGACGAGCATATCCCCAATACAGTTTTTCCCCTGATGGCTGAATTTTTAAAGGTCATTCAAAGGATTCAGGTTGTTATCAAACTGGTCTTCCTTTTGACCTTTTCTATGGGATGTGTTTTCAGGCATTCCTTTGATGACCTCAAGTTCATTAGCGAGCTTCTCCCATCACCTGTTCAGGATACTTATTCACCAATGGGGTGGGGTTCCTTTGCTGTACTGCATCAGATCCTGACCCTAATCATTAACATTTTCATAAGTCAGTAGGGTGATCCTGGCTAGAGCTTCTCAAATTTAAACCACATTTTTGTTTGTGGTCAGCCAAATGAGCCAGTTGACCCACTGGTAGATCATTCTCAGCATTGTCCTTTTGGACATTTTCAGCAGAACACCTTGGAAGAGAGGAACCACTACAATCCTACCACGGCACTAGGTAACTCTTCACCAAGGGGTTGGCCATAATTGATAGCAACTCCTCCTTGGCGCAAGCCTATAGAGGGACACTATAATTTCCTCAGCAACATAAACCTGGCCCTGCCACATATCCATCAAAGAATCAAAGTTAATCTCCCAGATGAGCCACTCTGTATATTTTGTTTTCATTTAATTAAAAAAAAGAAAACCACAGAGCTGAGTCAGGGAAAACAGCACTGAGCAGCTTGGTAGAAGAATATTCTAAGCAAAGAAATGTCCATTCAGTTCTCTTTATTTTTGAAATAAAACTCATAACCAAATCTTGTGCATTTAGTTTCAGTTACTGTTGTGTTTATGGTGTTCCCTCAGTGTTCCTGCCTTTCCAAATGACTTTCCTTATGTTTAGTTTAGTGTCGGCATTCTCCTGTTTAGTTATCTCACTTCCTGTTTTATTTTGGTGCCATTTGTCTCTTTTGCATTGTGTTTAGTTTTACTTTACCCCCCTGCCTCATTGTGTTGATTGTCTACACCTGTGTTAGTTTGCCCCAGCTGTCTTCACTTCCCTCATTACCATATGTGTACAAGTATAAGTAGCCTTAGTTTGCCTGCGTTCCCTTGTTGCATTGTACTGTTTCCCCATGTGTTACTCTGCATTGCCTGGACTCTGTTACTTTGTATTTTAGACATTGTTTAGTTTCTACTTTGGATTTTGGTTTGGACTTACTTCAGTTGAATAAATGGCTCGCTTTGGTTTTGAACTCCGTCTTTGCATCCTGCATTTTGGGTCCTCATTCCTCACTACATCACACTCCACATCAGGATATTTAACGACTCACAATAAAGATAATCTTCTATAAAGAAATTGCATACTTAAGCCAAAACTAGAGTCATTCAATACTGCTGAGAGACAGTCCTTGCCCATGGTGGCCACAAAAGATGTCACTTTTACATACAACAGAATTTATCTCTACTGAAAACCATGAAAAATATAAAGAAAATGGAAAATGACTAATGTGATACACACTTTTTATGTTTGAAACCACATGCTGTGGACTTTGGTGCCATGCCAGTTGTGTTATAAATTATAACAAAAACAATTAATGCTTTGATGTACAAATACAAAGGTTTCTATGGATTAAGGGCAAACTTGGCCATATGTTGGATATGTTCAGATAGTAGTTTGCGTTGAAAAACAAAGGCTTCCTTTTCATTTTTGCGCAATAAGGGTCTGTCAAAGCCTCAAGAGGCAAAACCAGTTTGGGGACTCTAAAGCAATACCCAGGATTCATCAGTTTTTTGTTCAAAGGTTTGATTGATAATGATCAGAGGTGGCAATAGTACAGACATTCTGTACTTAAGTACAGATACTTGTGTTTAAAAAAACTCTGGTAAAAGTTGAGGTACTGATTCAAGTACAGGCTGTGAAATCTACTCAAAGTAAGAAAGTAAAAAGAGGACGTTTCTACCAGCTATTTTTGTGCAAAGCTAACTGAATCTCATGTTATATTCATATAATAAAATGATATTAGTAGATTGGAATACAAACTTTATTTCAGTCTAAATTTTAATTCTAATGAATGTACTCCGCTTGAATCAGTTATGTAAAACATGAGCAGAGAAATTGGAGAATTTACATTTTTTTTAAAATGCCTCTATTTTATGTTGCCTACATTGTAGAGGGAGTGCAATAAAATGAGTACAATGAGGGGTTAAAGTGGGATTCAGATGGTGTGGGAACCTTAAACTCGATTGTAGTGGCTCAGTATGGGGAAAAGAATCACAACTCACAATAATTTTATTGTGAGCTTCAGTAGATTTTCTTAGTGTACAGGCTGGGATCAGCTGACCTGCTGCTGCTGCTCTGAGGTTTACTGCTCTTTGTGGATTTACATAGCTGAATTCAACAAGTTGTAAGCAGATGTTTAATGTGTTGTCTTGGCTGATTTCCATCCCCTACACTAACAGTGTACTGTTTATACTGTCTTTATACTAAACAGTATAAAGTTGCTTTGAAAGTGGAATTCAGTGAATGAATCTAAGCATCAGCTTAAATTCAAATTAATCTCTGCTGTACTTAATGTAACCCAGCACTGACCATGAACACCACAGCCACCATGCACCAGTCACACACTGTTCTTTACTTTAAATCCATCACAGTAGGCAAACTAACCTGTTTATCCTGCACTAAACTGCAAAGTATTTTTCATGCAACCTTTAAATAACAAAGTAACTATAACCCAGTTTGTTCTGCAGGATGTTTCACAATATGAAAAAAATATAACTTATCATATACAGATCCAATTTCTGATTTTTAAAAAAATGAGGACTTACACGTAAGCTTTAAACTGCCACAGAGCAGTCCTTAACTTTAAATATAACCTCTCTTCTTCCTCTCCTGTCCTTCTCTTTCTCCATCCCTGAGTGAAGTAATCACTCATTCTTTTCTCTCCCTGGGAAATATAGCAGCTGCACCTTTAGCTAGCAGACACAGTGTGTGACAAACTGCACACAAACAGTTTGTGCATTTGCTATTTGTTGAGCTGACAGAAACATTGCATTTGAAATTATCTTAAAAAAACGTTACTCCCTTTATGCTCGCTCCTCTTATGTAGGGCTAATTACATGCTGAAGTACCGCAACCACAACCACAACGGGACATCTGCACTTGTTCCGCTGTTGTGCCAAAAAACACCTGCCCACTTTAACTCCCAACTATGGCGCTATAAATGATGCATAAATTATATGGTTTTGCCTCTTTCATCTCTTTGTATGCAATAACCCCTGATGATTGATACACCAAAAGGATTGCCTTTCATGTGTTACCGTTTAGACTTAAATCAGTTTGATGGCATGCAGTGACGTGAAATAACTCCTCAAAGCCTGTTTTGAAAATGTAAGGAGTAGAAAGTACAGATATTTGTGTTAAAATGTAGAGAGTAAAAGTAAAAAGTACAGTAATGAAGTATTTGTACTTCATTACTTCCCACCTCTGATAAAGATTTCACGAATGGAATGTGCAACAGGGACTGTTCGTGAGGAAGGGACTGACAACTTGGAGTGGAAATCCTGGGAGAGAGGACATGAGATTTAATTTTGGCTGAGTCAAGGGCTCAGCAGTTTACTTGGGATTTCAGTGGCAGTTTCGGGAGCAAGCAGCGAGAGAAGCCACTGGTCAGGTCTCTCTGAGAGGTTTGAAGCGTTGGAGGGTGGACAGGCAGGTAGGTCTGTAAGGAGAGTTCTTGGCCAGAGATTTCCAGAAGGAATGGACCAGCTCGACAGAGTCAAGTAAGTAGGTCTGGCAGGAATGGAGCTCTTCAGCCACACTGGAATCACTGGGAAACTAGAACACAAGGACATTAGTGCAAGGGAAACTTTAAATCATTCAAAATGCATTAAAAGAGCGTGCTTACCACTCAACAGAGGACAGCAATCTAGCAAGGACTGAATGCTGGAGCTGGTCCTTAAATGCGGGCAGATGATGAGTATGATGGAAAACAGGCATGCTGGCTGAAGAGCAGGAATGAAAGACTCCACCCAGATTAGGTGGGGTCCAGACTGGGCCGAGCCATCCCTCCTTGAAAAACAATGGTAGTGCAAAAAGAAAACACTGACCAATGCAAGACCATGACAGGGTCTGAACACAGAGGGATGTGGACAAATGTATTAAAAGATGCAGGGTCATGCAACAACAACAAAAAAGAATCAACTTGGCTCTAGTTTTGCTGCAACATATAAAAATACCTACTAAAATATTTTTATGATATGAATCACACTAAATTATTATTCTTGCTAAGTAATCTTCAGTGTACTAACCTATTAAGCCTATTGCTCAAACTGGACCTCCAGGATTCCATCTCACAGTCCTGTCATACCTGCAGCTACAAAATCCTACCAATTTCAGTGCTTGCAGTGAGAACTGAAAATTAAGTTTTTAGTAAAAGTAGGGTGGAGAAAACTGGCTAAATTACATAATGGGCAAATTATCAATGCTTTTAAGTACACTATATTAAAGGTTTGAAACACTATTATTAATTCATTTTTAAGTGCACCTATGAGCAAAATTCTCTTTGTGCTTTTTCATTTGTTGCTTCTGTTTTATATAAGTATTTTTAGGTAATAACAGTATGCATGAAAGTGAAAAGCCCCACACACAATTTGAAAATGTCAGCTCTAATATCAGCGTAGGTGTATAATTTGCCATGTGGAATTATGTTCCGTCGCACTTCTTATTGACAACCCCAATTCCATAAATATTGAGACACTGTGTCAAATTTAAATAAAAACAGAATGCAATGATTTTCAAATCTCATAAACCCATATTTTATTCACAATAGAACATAGAAAACATATCAAATGTTTAAAGTAAGAAAATGTACCATTTTAAGAAAAAAAAAAGACTATTTTGAAATTGATAGCAGCAGCACGTCTCAAAAAAGTTGGGATAGGGCCATGTTTACCACTATGTACCGGACAGAATTTCTACACATAGCCAAGTGGTGGAAGGCTTTCACTTTGGTGGTCTCAGAATCTGGTTCTGTGTGGTTCTGCTGGCTTCATCAGGTGGTGGCCTCCAGCTTGCACTGGAGCGGTTGGCAGCCGAGTGTGAAGCGGCGGGAATGAGAATCAGCATCTCCAAGTCTGAGGCCATGGTCCTCAGCCAGAAAAGGGTGGAGTGCCCACTCCGGGTCAGGGACGAGTCTCTGCCCCAAGTGGAGGAGTTTAAGTATCTGGGGGCTTGTACATGAGTGAAGGGAGAGGGGAGCGAGAGATCGGATTGGGGCTGTGGCTGCAGTGATGCGGACGCTGTACCGGTAGCTGGCCGGTGGCTGGCCTCTCCCTTAGAGATAGGGTCAGGAGCTCAGCCATCTGGGAGGGGCTCAGAGTAGAGCCGCTACTCCTCCACAAATGGAGGAGCCAGCTGAGGTGGTTCAGGCATCTGACAAGGATGCCTCCTGGGCGGCTTCTTCAGGAGGTGTTCCGGGCATGTCCCATTGAGAGGAGGCCCTGGGGCAGACCCAGGACATGCTGGAGAGATTATATTTCTCGGCTGGCCTGGGAACACCTCAGTGTTCCCCCAGATAAGCTGGAGGAGGTGGCCAGGGTGAGGGAGGTCAGGGCTTCTCTGCTTAGGCTGCTGCCCTTGCGACCCGGCCCCAGATAAGCGGAAGAAAATGGATGGATGGATGGATGGATGAATAATAAAATTTGGTATGCTTCACACCGGATGGTGTGCTCCAACTATAGAGAAATCACACTCCTCAGCCTCCCCGGGAAACTCTATGCCAGGGTGCTTAAAAAGGAGAGTCTGTCCGTTAGTCAAACCTCGGATGCAGCAGGAACAATGCGGTTTTCGTTTTGGTTGCCTCATGGGCACCACTTGGGTGAGTTGTTCCGGGCATGTCCCACCGGGAGGAGGCCCCGGGGGAGAACCCAGGACACGCTAGAGAGATTATATCTCTCGGCTGGCCTGGGAACACCTCGGTGTTCCCCTGGACAAGCTGGAGGAGGTGGCTGGGGAGAGGGAGGTCTGGACTTCTCTGGTTGGGCTGCTGCCCCGCGACCTGGCCCTGGATAAGCGGAAGAAAATGGATGGATGGAGGGATGTTTTCTTTGTTCTGTTGTGAATAAAATATGGGTTTATGAGATTTTCATTGCAATTAATGAAAATCAATTCATTGCATTCTGTTTTTATTTACATTTTACACAACGTCACAACTGTTTGGGAATTGGGATTGTAAAATTTTCATACATCCTTCATATTTTTTCATTTTTTGGAACTATATAAATAAATTGAATGGAATTTTCATTCCTCAGAAGTTGCACACCACTCTACCATTTTCCTCCTCACTGCACACAAACTGAAGTCAGCTGATTGTAGCCCAAGTGCACAGGAGCCCTTTATTTTTTCTATCCACCCACAGTGCAGATAATTGAAGAACATGACAACTCTTAGTAACTGTACTGTGATTACTGAATTTAGTACAGTAATGCATTACAGAAGATTGAAAAGTGATTACAATAACACATTACACCCAATGCTGTTCATCTCCAAAAAGATTCACATAGGTCAAAGTGACCTATGGACCCAAGGTTTCCCAGCAGAACACTGCATTGTAACTAGGCAATGTTATTCACTTTACCTAGTCTTTGGTTTTAATTTTGTGGGTGATTGGCATAAACACTAAATTTGCTGACTGGTTGTGAGCAAGTCTGGTTTACAGTGTGCTTAATCATGACCATGATGAAAATAAACAAGCATTTTTAATAAACTATGAAATGCAGCAAAATTATTCTCCACAAGTTCACTGCTTGACACATTAGAAGAGTAAGCAGACTGTACAGTTCTGTATTATCCAATAAATAGATCAAGGTAACTAATATGAGTCAGAACTGAGATCATCCATCTATCCATCCATCCATCTATCCATCCATCCATCTTCTTCCACGTATCCAATTAAAGATTGCGAGGGACTGGAGCCTCTCCCAGCTGTCATAGGGCGAGAGGCGGGGTACACCCCGGACAGGGTGCCAGTCTGTCGCAGGGCTGAACTGAGATCAACTTTAGCTAAACTACTGTACTTATTCAATGGGCTATATATTTGGCCAGTGGAGTTAATGTACCATGTGACTATGCAGAGTCTGTACTTTTTAGAAAGCTCTCCTTCTGCTTAAACAAATAGCTCCTGCAGTCAGTGATTAGTCTTTCAAAAGCTCCTCTCGGGCTTTAAACTCCCTTCATTGAGTTAGTAGATTTTAATAATTTGTAGATGGGTGACTAATTTGTGGGTGATAGCAATCTGGCAGCAGTAAGAGAATCATCTGTCTTCTGACAAACAGATGTTTGCAATTTTGTGTGAATAAATATATACATACTCATGAGAACATGACAAAAATGTGAGCAAAGACTTTTGATAAATTAAAGACCAATCAAAGCCGGTACAAAACCTGTTTTCTGCTTTATTGTACAGGGTGGGCCATTTATATGGATACACCGTAATAACATGGGAATGGTTGGTGATATTAAAGTCCTGTTTGTGGCACATTAGTATATGTGAGGGGGCAAACTCCCCAAGATGGGTGGTGACCATGGTGGCCATTTAGAAGTTGGCCATCTTGGATACAACTTTTGTTTTTTCAATAGGAAGAGGGCCATGTGACACATCAAACTTATTGGTAATGTCACAAGAAAAACAATGGTGTGCTTGGTTCCAACGTAACTTTATTCTTTCATGAGTTATTTACAAGTTTCTGACCACTTATAAAATGTGTTCAATGTGCTGCCCATTGTGTTGGATTGTCAATGCAACCCTCTTCTCCCACTCTTCACACACTGATAGCAACACCACAGGAGAAATGCCAGCACAGGCATCCAGTATCCGTTGTTTCAGGTGCTGCACATCTCGTATCTTCACACCATAGACAATTGCCTTCAG
>VUQS01032280.1:16792-28453 GCA_015108495.1 Heterochromis multidens | reverse complement strand
TATGTAATAACCCTGGTGATTGATACACCAGTAAGATTACTTTTCATGTGTTACTGTTTAGGCTCAAATCAGTTTGATGTTTGAAGGCGCAGTGACGTGAAATAATAACTCTCCTCAAATGTCTTAAACCTAAAGTAATGAGCCTGTTTTGAAAATGTAAGGAGTAGAAAGTACAGATACTTGTGTTAAAATGTAGGGAGTAAAAGTAAAGAGATGTCTGAAAAATAAATACTCAGGTAAAGTACAGATACCTGAAAATTCTACTTAAGTGCAGTAACAAAGTATTTGTACTTCATTACTTCCCACCTCTGTTACCATATGCAGCATTATCTATAGTGAAGTCTGGATAGTGGAGACTCATTGTCCCACCAAATATTGCAAATCCATATGTGTGTATATACTATGTGTGAGAAACACAGAGATGGACGTTGTGGTGTTTATCCTCAGACTGACTGAAATGTGCTGTCTTCATGATGACACATATTTGCTCTGTTACTAAAGTGTTTCTAGGATATAAGACTCTGCTGTTGCAATATGTGTGTGTGAGTGTGCGCGCGCATGTTTTCCTGATTAGTGGCCAGTGTATTTTGTCACAGCACGGCATATTATTTGTGTGCGCATGTGTATGTGCTTTGTTGCTATGGTAACATTCTCAGTATTGTATTTCAGTGCAGAAATCTGGGGGTACTCAGCTGAAGCTGGTGATGTCATTTCCTAACTATGGACAAGCCATGTTCAAGCCCATGAAGTAAGCTGCTACTGGCAAACCTGACATAGTCATCACACCACATAGTGTGTATAAAATGACTTCTTTAGGTCCTCTTGAAAACTGTACAATAAATAGATAAGCAAAACATCTACTGTAAGCCTTCAGGCAACTGTATTGTTTGAGTGAATACTAGAAAGAAAAGTGTCTCAAACTCCTACTGCCTGTGTGTCCTTATTCAAATCAAGTGAGTCAATAAATAGACTTTTTTCTGATGTGCATTTGTAGTCTTACTTACCTTGCCTCTGCCTGACAGGCAGGAGCGAGATGAAGAAACCAACTACAACCTCTACTACTTCTCTGACTTTGAGCGACACAATGCAGAAATCGCAGCTTTTCATCTGGATAGGTATCAAGTCAAATTTCTTTTATCTAAGAAAGCACAGCAAAACACTGCTAAAGCGAGCACCATGAGTGAAATGGTGGCAAAATAGCCACATAAAAAATGCAGCTTATGTAACACTGTTATATTTTCTTATCTCTTCCCTACCCTGCCTGTTTTTCTTTTTTTTTTTTTTTTGTCTTTTATCTCTGCACTTAATTCTGTCCTAATCTCACACTTTGTTTCACACTCTCTGCAGGATTTTGGGTTACAGGAGAATCCCTCCTGTGGTTGGGAGGCTGGTGGATGTGGTCAAGCAGATCAAAGACGTCACTACTGACCGCAAGCTGGCACGAACCTTTTTTACCTCCCCCGGTACCACTCCAATACACTCTTTATTAATTCAGCAGGCTTAAAATGCCCTTATATGTCAATCTATTATGAACTAATTTTTTTTCTATTTTCCCATCACCCTAAACATCTTTTATGCCATTTTTCCTTTGTCATTTTTTCTCCCCTTGTTTGCTTGCTTCTTTTCTCCTTCTGCGTGCACCTCTGGCTCCTCCTAGTGGGAAATGCATGCTTCTACGGCCAGTGCTCCTACTACTGCTCAACAGAACACGCTGTGTGTGGCCGCCCCAGGGACCTGGAGGGCTCCTTGGCCGTCATGCTGCCAGATCTCTCCCTGGCGACCCGCAGGACCTGGAGATCCCCGTGGAGACGTTCATACAGCCGCAGCAAGCTGGCAAAGTTAGTGGACACCCTGGGCTGTTTAGTCATAGAGAGATCAATGTGCTCAGTGATAAGTAATTCAACATGAGCAAAATGTAAGCAAAATGAAAATAAATGGTAATGCTTTAGAAAAGCTTACAATCCACTCCATGTTAGTACAAAGTTACTAATACAGTGTGTACAGTCGTGGCCAAAAGTTTTGGCAGTGGCACAAATTGTAATAGATACCCCCCCCCATGTTTCTACGATATAGTGAATAACAATCGTAAGCATTTCATAAGTTTCAACAGCCTTTACTGCCAAATAACTTAAACATATGCAAAGAGTCAGTATTTACAGTGTTGGCCCTTGTTCTTAATAACTACTGAAATTCTCTGCGGTTGGCTGGGTATCAGCTTCTGGGCCACATCCTGTTTGATGGTGATCAATTCCTGCCTGATCAGTGCACGAGGCTGATCACAGTTTGTCGGCTTCTGGTGACTATTTGCATAAAAATTTTATTTATTTGCCCATAAAAGTCTTTGAAACTTATGTTTTTAGTTTGTAAAAGTCACAATAAAAATCACAACATGTTTGTAGCACATCTTGGCCACTGTGAGTTCCCAACACAAACAACTGTGCACTGTTGCTGGTCCAGCAGCCTTGCTAGTTGCTCACCATATTGCTCTGACCCTCTGGTCCCAGCACACTACTGCATGAATAGGAGAGGCAGAATTAGAAGATGTCTAACAGCTGTGCCAGGCAGCCTCTGCTCCACCTCTCCCCCTGCAGCTGAGCTACAATCATTCCCCACCACCACGATGTTTATCAAGTGCTGCAGGATTCAATATCCCAGCTTCTTCCAAACTCCCATCCTGTAACCTGCTGTTATCGTCATACTGTCTCCTGAAACTGAATAGCTAAACTGTAGATACACTTACTTTAAGTATAAGATCCTCCCAAATATCTAAGTAATAACCTGTAAAAACAGAAAAAATATCCTATAGACAGAAACTACCTGCAGTTCCCAGATTGTCATCCCCAGGTTGCCTACACTTGACAACCCTATAAGTAGGCTGTGTACTAATTGTCCATTGCTTTTACAAAAACTCATAAAACTTTGATTAATTACACTGTACATCATGGGATGTAGTTATCATAATTTAGTTTTCTGCAGAAGGTAATTACTCAATCCTTCTGAATAATGAGCTGCAGCTCATTTTAATGCTAATAAAATGTTGGATGTCCTGCTCACGTTTATCTTACAAAGAATATCGTTTTCAGGTGGGAGACAGAACCTGACTACTGTTCCACGGTGAAAAAGACCCCGCCGTATGACAAGGGAACGAGACTAGTGGACTTCATAGACATGGTCATACTGGACTTCTTGATGAGTACGTTTTTGTCTGTTACAGCGTCCAGATTTGATTTTCAAAGGATGAATTTCTGTTACAGACTACCCAGCAAACAAGGGAACCTTCAGGGAACTGAAGGTTCCAGGGAAGCTTTAGGGAACATACCCTGAAGGTTACTTTTTGCTGGGCATACATTTTCTTGAAACTTTAAAATCGTATACGTAGGTTGGCCATCAAGAGTCACTGGCACACACAGTTTGACATAGTTTTGGCTTCTCACTAAACCTTTTTTCAGTGCTTCAGTGCTAGAAGACAATTATTATAATATTTTAAATTCGAATATACTTATAATATACTTAATATATACTTATAATCAAAATCTCTTTTAGAGAACGGGGTTTGGGCCTTTTTTTCAGCCAAGATTTTAAGTATGAAGTATTGCAGTAACATTAATTATATCAAATTAAATATATCTGTGAACAGTCATAAGACGCTGGGATGTTCTTTCATCTAAAAAAAAAAGCATACACACATAAATATAACCAAAAAGCTGTGAGGTTAAAGGTTACCACGAACAGTTTAAAGTCGGCGTGCTTGACCTTCTCAATCAGACCGACCAACTCCGCAGAACATCTGAAGCGATTGGGCGTTACCGTGGCAACGAGCCGTCGCCGTGGTTGCGGTGACAACTTAACAGGTAAGACACTCTCCGAAGTTATTTCTTAGTTATTTCTTAGTTTAATAGTTTTCTTATTAAAAGTAGTTATCTAGCTTCAGAGTTTTATAATTCAGCTGTAAGTCAGTGAACCTTCGGCACTGGCTGAGTCTTTGGTTTTACTACTTAACAGTTAACTTTTTATAACAAGTTTAGCGTCGCTAGCTAACGAAGCACGGTGCTGGCTCATTTCAGGCTTGGCTGAATGTGGTCATTTCAAGCCGTTATTGAAGAAACCCACAAACTGTTATCTTAAACAGCACAATAAGTCTAATGTCTTTTATATAGGAATTGTATTTTAGTGAAAACCAGCCAAAATAGTCTTTTTGTCTGACGTTGTGTTGGATGTTTTTGCACTAGACAAAGATTTTACAGTCGATTTAAATTTGAGCGACTTTGTAAATTTTATCAGAAAGTCCGGTGGTTGTGCCAAAAACTGATCGTCTGCCAACATGTGATTTCCGGTATTTGCCAAAAAAGGATTGCCTGTATTTAAACAGTTGTAAATTACTTTTTGGTCTATAATCGGTCAAACTTGAGCCAGAAAGAACATTTCTATTTTAAGGTAGAAGCTCCAATCAGTTTTTCTCAAAGTGACTTTTATATATTCTTTATTTATCCCGGTAAAAAGTGTCATTGACATTAAAAATGTATTTTTAAGAGAGATCTGGCCAAGAGGGCAGAAGAAATCGCAACAAATATAACATCACAGTTCTATAAAGATATTCTAAGTGGCCACAAAGGACTGGATTGATTATAATATAGGTACAATAACGAGTCATAAAGATTCTTGCAAAACAGGTCATTTGTTCATTATATATATAACCCATTCATAAATCCTGTTGACTACAGTCTATTTACCAATACAAGCATTGGTATTACACATACTAAATCACACAGAAACATCAGAAATCACTTTTTGGCACAACACTGTGAAATGAAGATGATTTTCACAGAATTAGTGAAATATTTCACTTTTTTTACAAGCTCTTCATCATGTCCCAGTTATTTTGTACAGTAGTATTTGTATTTTTCAGTTAAAAGCTCTGAATGAGTATCTGTGTGCATGTGTAACTGGTTTAACTTGGCAACTCTGTTTAAAGTTCAGTATTTGTATTAGTACTTAGCAACTTGTCCCTACCTGTGTTTGCTGCTTACAGTCAGGAACATTTTTATAGAGAGCTTGCTGATTTCATTTACAGTACATCTGTCTACAGTTTTCAGTTCAGTTGAAAATTCAGGGTATGCATACTGTGCCATGCTACAGCAAGGTGGTTGTGATTCAGGCTGAATTGACCTTTTTGTTTCCCCCCAGAAATTCCAGAGTAAGTCCTACTGCATGACTAACAAGGTGCATTTTGTGATACCAAACCTGCTGATGGTATTCCTGGGAGATCATGAGCATGTTCGCTGGCTCTTCACGGGAGAGAGCCCATGATGGATTGTCTCAGAACTGTGGTAAAGACGTTACAAGGCCTGGTCACAAGGCGAAGAAAAAGACCTCCTCTCCTGACGTGACTTTGCCACCTCTGTGTCCAGAGCCATCATGTATCTTAGAAGCTTCTGCAGCCAAGCCCCTGTTCAGTCATTCCTCTATCCTTAAAAATGTCCCCTCTGATGGACCTTTATCATTGGCAGACCTACCTCATCTTATTGCTAAAGTAGGACCTGGGACAGCCATAGGTGACACAAAATGGAAAGAACGACCTCGACTAATGGCCTCAGCATTAGGGACTGAAATCCCTGTCAGAATTACTCAGTCAACAGCACAGAGGTACATAATAAAACTTAAAGAGAATTGATTTTGGCTTTTGTGATACTATTCAATATTTGTTGGGTGTAAGTGTCATTCCAGATATAAATTATGTTAAATATAGTTGTAATTTATGGCATAAATACAGATAAAATTGTTGTTACACTTCCTGTAAATTATAGAAGCTCCTAAATGAATTTCTCTGTTGTTTATGCTCACGTTTTACTTTTTCAGTCTTGGGGAAAAAGGTGAATCAATAAAAACCACAGCCTGTAAGGATAAAAAGGTAGCGACCATGAAAGATGGGAGTGAGACCAAACCAAGTAAATCTCCCCTCACCGGCGCAGAGGTTGTTCAGATTTTGCTTCAGAAAAGAGACCTGGGAGGATTTGAGCTTTATTACCTCAAAAAAGTGGATGAGGATGCTTACAGGTAGAAGTGAAAAAGGATGTTTACCACTGTTGAGTTTCAGACTTGGGTAAATCTTCTCTTGTAAAAATGTGAATGTGCTGCCACATGTTCTCTTTGTTGTTAGACCCTATGATCTGCGAGTTGTCCATTCCAGTGAAGCTGGTCCTGAGCACTATATCTTCACCCCTAAAACTGTCCTGCATGTGACACAGATGGGTAATGGTGGAGTTGTCAGTTTGGCAGAGTGGTACAGAGAGTATGTGCTGTGGACAGATTTGCAGAAAATCCAGTTTTTCAGGAACTTCCGACTGCAGAAAGCTTTTTTCTGGTAATACATGTTAAGTTTGCTTTATTCCTTGATAACTTAACATAACTTAGTGTATAAACTATTTCCTGTTTTCTTTAAATTTGAATTGTGTGTTTTTTCTGTCCCAGGTGGCATAAAAACACACGCAAAAGAATTTTTCAGCGCCAGAGTAAGAAACTGCAGGACATGCTACTCATAGCTGCACCTCAGTTCAGAAATGCCCTGTATCTACTCAGTGGGTGAGTTAACGCCAGCCACAGTCTAAAATCACATGTACAGCATTATTCATATCATTAATCACACCATGTGGGAACACTAATGAAAACATTTTAAGGGAATCTGATCTTTAACTTTGACATAAAGCGTGAGAGACTTGTTATGCTTTAGATTTTCAACAGTAAAATATCTTTGACAGAGTAATTGAAGAACTAAAAGAAACACACTGGATGCCTCTGGATGTCTGTAAAACCTACACATTGATGGAATTCAAGAACATACTGATAAGCAAGAATCAAGAGTGTCTGCAGATGTTGGAGAAGTTATCACAGTATCGCACTGTCATCCTAAATATGGTACTACACAAGTTTCATCTGAGAACGAAGCCTAATGTTTTTTGAAATGATCTTTAATGACAATTTTATATCCTTAGGTGAAAGACGACAGCTATAAGAAACACCAGGAGCTGCAGTTGCACTTAAAACTTGCTAAAGGGCCAAACAGCTGCTACAAACCCATACATTTGCTTCTGGCTCATAAGCGCAAGCTGAAGAAAGAGTTGGCCCAGTCTGAAAGCATCTTGAAGAAATTGGGAAATTTTGCATTGCTCGTGCATCAGATGATTATACAGAGTCTCGTGACAGTCATCCGAGAAGATGCCATTTTATTTCTTGATGTCTTAAAGGTTTTAAAAGAACTCTTATTAACTGTATTTATGTAGCAGTTTTTTATTAATTTTCTCTTTAACACAGTATTTTCAGTGTTGCAAACTGCTCTCATTCAATAACCAGAAGAATTATAGATGCAAACATGCAATTACTGTGAAGCAACACTGCTACATAAAATAATAGATGATGTGTTAGATAAAGCAAACTGACAATGAGGTTGTATTTGATGAAATTAATGTTTTGTGTGTTTTCTTTTATTAGAGGAGGGAAGCGCAGCAGTGTTCTCTCTTCCACACCGAGCTGTGTTTCAGTGCCGATAATCGGCTGACTGTGGAGCCACCAATACATTTGTTCAAAGAAGCAGTGAGCCAAGCACTTCTCACTGTTGGCAACTCTATTATTCAGGTAATTTACACATTTCAGCAGCTGCAAACAAAAGTGCATGTTTTTCATTTTGTGATTTTTTTTTTTTTTTCATTCGGTGTCACCTGATATTTTCTCCAACACAAAAACCATGTACACAGTGGGGGAAATAATTATTTGATCCCCAGCTGAATTTGTAAGTTTGCTTGCTTACAAAGAAATTAACAGTCTCTGATTTTTCATTTTAATAGACAGAGACAGAATATCAACCAAAAGTCCAGAAAAAACACATTACATGAAAGTTATAAATGGATTTGCATGTCATTGAGTGAAATAAGTATTTGATTGCCAAGCAAAACATGACTTAGTACTTTGTGGAGAAACCCTTGCTGGCAAGCACAGCAGTAAGACGTTTCTTGTAGTTGGTCACCAGGTTTGCACACATCTCAGGATGGATTTTAGCCCACTCCTCTTTACAGAAACTCTCTAAATCCTTTAGGTTTCTTGCCTGCCACTTGGCAGCTCAAAGCTACAGCTCCCTCCACAGATTTTTTGTAGTATTGATGTGCTTCTTTAGTTACTGCTTTGTTGCCTTGGCGGTATGTTTTTAGTCATTGTCATTCTGGAAGAACTATCCATGACCCATGTTCAGTGTTCTGGCTGAGGGAAGGAGGTTCTCGTTCAAGATTTTACAGTACATGGCCTTGTTCTTTGGCCCCTCAATGCAGTGAAGTCTTCCTGCACCCTTAGCAAAAAAACAGCCCCAAAGCATAATGTTTCCACCTCTGTGCTCGACTGTGGGGATGGTATTCTTTTGGTCATACTCAGCATTTCTCTTCCTCCAAACATGGCAGGTCGAGTTGATGCCAAAGAGCTCGATTTTGGTTTCATCTGACCGCAGCACTTTCTCCCAAGCCTTTTCTGAATCATTTAGATATTCACTGGCAAACTTAAGACGGGCCTGTACATGTGCCTTCTTGAGCAGGGGGACCTTGTGGGCGCTGCAAGATTTCAGTCCATTACGGCATTGGTGTTACCAGTTTTGTTCTTAGTGACTATGGTCCAGAGTGCCTTCAGATTAACAGAGCTCCTCCTGTGTAGTTTTGAGCTGATCCACTACCTTTCTCATGATCATCCTCACCCCATGAGGCAAGATCTTGCTTGGAGCACCAGACCAGGGCGATTGATGGTCATTTTATATTTCCTCCATTTCTAAATAATTGCACCAACAGTTGTCACCTTCTCATCAAGCTTCTTGCTGATGGTCTTGTAGCCCATTCCAGCCTTGTGCAGGTCTACAGTCTTTTCTCTGATGTCCTTTGACAGCTCTTTGGTCTTGCCCATTGTGGTGGAGAGGTTGAAATGGAAGAAATTGAGTCTGGTGTGCTTTATACACATAACGAGTTGAGATCATGAGTATCTGTAATTAATTGATTGATTGATTGACTGATTGTATTCTGTGTCCCACATGGTCACACAACCAATCTATGGGAGCTAGAATTCTGGCTGGGTTGTAGGGGATAAAATACTTAATTCACTCAATGACTTGCAAATCTATTTGTAGCTTTTACTGTGTTTTTTTCTGGATTTTTGGTTGATATTCTGTCTCTTGCCATTAAAATGAAACTACCATCAAAATCAGAGACTGTTCATTTCTTTGTAAGTGAGCAAGCTTACAAATTCAGCAGGGAATCAAATTATTATTTCCCCCACTATATACTGAAAAAGTTCTGTGAATGGGCCTGATTTATATTTGGCCGATCTCCCTTTAAGGCTATCTTCTTGTGCTTGCTTAACATCCAAAAATTATGCATAGTATATTCTCATCAGTACTTTCTTTATGTTTAGTCAAGCAGCAATCATGACTTTGTCTCACATCACCTTTCATCCCTTGTAGAAGTGTGACGCTTGCGGATTTTTCCTAGAGGTCAGCAATGATGTGTTAATGTCTGCTCAGGATTTAACCCTTGACTTCAGCTGTATTAAACCTTCTGTAAATACAGGTATGACCTCTTGTATTGGAGTGTTGCTGCTCTTAAGATTTCACTGTTATGATTTCCCTTTATATGAGCTCCGTCTTTAGCATTGATGTGAAAATGTTCCTGGGCGTGGTCTAAATGTGTCACATATTTCTTTTTTCTATTCCCAGTTGAGATAAACATTGATGGGAGCACTAGTCAGTTGGTCGGTGAGATGTCAGCTTGCTGGCAGATGCTGCCTAAAGATACTTTTCTAATGGTGCAAGGCAACATGGTGCATGGATGCTACTCCCCTCTCTCCAAAACACAGCTAGAGTGGCACATCAGCATCAATGACATCACAAAAGAAGTTGAGAAAGAGCAGGCCAAGATCATGCAGGCAAGACCGTCACTTTCAAATCCAGTAATAGCCGTTGTAAATGCATAATCAGTAATCATACTGAAATCAAATTTACACAAATCTTTTTTTTTATTTAGTAATTTTTATTGTTCTCTGGACAGGAAGTTGAACTAGAGGTCCAACAGTTGTATGAGAGCTATGCATGGATGGTGGACATCCATTTGTTTATTTGTCATTGGAGTCGAGCCTCTTTGGAATCCATGAAGGGTCAGCCTGCTTCAATGTATGAGGAGAACATTAAGAAGGTGCGGAACTGGGCTGAAAGAATCGGTGCAGTTGACTTATCAGTTTCTTCCTTTAACCAGCTGTTCGTCATCCACTGCACCCACACAAAGGAAGCTCTAGGTATGTCTTCATTGAATGAAAGGGAAATTGTATCTCCAGTGTAGCTTGAAGACTCGAAAATATTAATATACAAGAACCTTTCTTTGGTCAATCAGCTTAGCCTCAAGAAGGAATAACTAATTGTTCCTTGATTTTGTAAAATCATAAATTCCTTTAATGCCTTGTCCCTTGGCTGATAAATCCATTACTTAGGTTTTGTTCTTCATGGTAAATGTCCTCCTCCTCTTTGTCTTTGTTTCTCCAGGGCAAAAGCTGAGGTTCATTGAAGAGGAAGTACAAGAGCAGCTAGCTGAGCAGATAAAGATGGAGTCAGAGAGCCTCATATCATATTTGGAAAGGGCTACTGCTGAACTCAAGACAGAACCGCAAGACTTACGTGACTTCTCAAAATATGCTCTTAGGGTACAGAAACTTTTAAAAATTACTTATTTGCAAAATATGATAAAATATAATATACAGAAGAGAAATAAACTGGTTAAAGGGAAGGTAAAAAAAGTCCTCACTAACGACTTTACCCTAGTTTTGTGTTTTATCTTAAGAAGGATGGTTTTTAGAACATTCACATCCTCTTGAGTCACCTCTTGTGTTCACACGTTCACTTCAGCTAAATTATTTACATCAAAGACTGTCTTGTCAGAGTAAATGTGTTCTGAATTTAGATTCCATTATCCAGGTAATGCTTAGTACATTAAGGTCTACGGTGTTATTGTTTGAAGGCACAGTAGTGAAGAACCCTAGTCTATACGTATATACACTGCTCAAAAAATAAAGGAACATTTTGAAAACACATCAGATGGGAAATGGGAAAAAAGAGGAAGAAACCATGCTGGTCATCTATGCTGATATGGACTGGGTAATGTGTTAGGAATGAAATGATGCCACATCATTTGATGGAAATGAAAATTATCAACTTACAGAGGGCTGAATTCAAAGACACCCTGAAAATCAAAGTGAAAAAATGATGCAGCAGGCTAGTCCATTTTGCTGAAATTTCACTTCAGCATCTCAAAATGGTACTCAGTAGTTTGTATGGCCCCCACGTACCTGTATGCGTGCCTGACAACATTGGGGCATGCTCCTAATGAGACGACGGATGGTGTCCAGGGGGATCTCCCTGGTCCCTGTTCTATTGGATTTAGTTCTGGCGAATCTGGGGACCAGTCAATAGTATCAGTTTCTTCATCCTCCAGGAACTGCCTGCATACTCTTGCCACATTAGGCTGGGCATTGTCGTGTACCAGGAGGAACCCAGGAGCTGAAAAAAGAAGCTGAAACTGATTAACAACCCCCTCTGATACTTAACTGACCAGATCAATATCCCAGAAGTTTAATTGACTTGATGCTATACTC
>VUQS01032280.1:0-16772 GCA_015108495.1 Heterochromis multidens | reverse complement strand
CATCGTTGCCCCTCTAGTGAACCTGTTGTTAATTTCATTAACACCAAAGCAACTGAAACTGATTAACAACCCCCTCTGATACTTAACTGACCAGATCAATATCCCAGAAGTTTAATTGACTTGATGCTATACTCTGATTAAATAGTGTTCCTTTCATATTTTTGAGCAGTGTACATGTTTGTCATTAGAAAGCACTCCAGTGAAAGTTGCTATTAGTGTTTAGGTCTGGTTGAATTTTACCTGGTTGTTTCCCAACTTCGTCAGCCTGCAGGTGTTAGGATGTTTCTGTTAGTCCTTTCAGGTGCTATATTTAACACTATTGAATTGTCTACGGGATGTTAAACTCCTCAGGGACAGTGCTTAAATAGCTTTTTAAATCTTTAAACAGCAACATTTGAACGTACATTATTTCCCTCTGGAAGTATTTGAAGTATGTTATATATTCATTTAATTTAGTCATACATTATTTATGTTTAATTAATTGAAAAATAAAAATCATGTTTCTTTGACAGGTGAGGGAATTTGTGACAGTATTGCCTGATGTACAGAAACATTTGGAATACATTCACTCCCTTCAAAACATGATTTGCATGAACTATAGGAAGATGACAGAGGCAGAGCTGACTTTGGAAGAAAAGGTTTGCACACACACAAGTGACAAATATGCCAAAAATAACCACAATAATGGGCATCATAGCTTTGCGTGTGATTTGTGTGTGCTCAGTTAACAGTCTGTGCGTCTCTTTGTGTTCTATATTTAGATGCTGAGCTTGTGGGATTGCTTTATTCCCCTGTTGAAGAAATCAGACAGCCTTGTGTGCCACCATCTTCCTTCAATGGCTAAAGCACTGGACACAATGTTCTCATTTATGTGCTTCGACCTTAAAAATATCATCTCTACCTCTACTTCTGGACCTTTCCTTGATCCTGGCCAGAATGCCAAAGAGATGGTATCCAAACTGACCTACATGTGCATGCATGTAAACACTCTCAGTGCAAAGCTAGAACTGCTTAGTAGGAGCAGTCAAGACATGCGAGGTGAGGTGATACTATATTGTTTCTATTAAATATTTGAAGGATTCAAAGGTTTGGTTTGGTATATGGTAGATTAAACAAACAGGTGTTTACAAAAAGGATGACTATTCTGTTGCTTTGCATTAGAACATACAATGGATCTGACCATACTGACAACAGATATTCAGCAGGTCACAGCCCGCAAAGAGTTGTGGGAACTGATAGCGGTGTACACTACATGGTTGGAAGAATGGAAACAGCTACTCTTTAGTGAGGTAACATGAAATCACTCATTTTTTTCATGTGATAAGTTAATGAGTTGACTTCTTTTGTTTTTATGGAAGAAAAATAGTGATTGACAAACGCTGCTTACCCAATTCAGTTCAATTCAATTCAATTCTATTTATATAGCACCAAATCACAACAATAGTCGCCTCAAGGTGCTTTATATTGTAAGGTAAAGACTCTACAGTAATACAGAGAAAACCCCAACAATCAAACGATCCCCTATGAGCAAGCATTTGGCGACAGTGGGAAGGAAAAACTCCCTTTTAACAGGAAGAAACTACCCACAGAACCAGATACATACAGTGCTTAACAAATTTATTAGACCATTACCCAATGTAAAGTAGTAAATTTTTTATGTTTCTGTAATGGTTAATCTACCAGTATGCGCAAGTGGGTTAATCAAAATTATATTTTTAATGCTAAACTAGAATTATTGTTGTTATCCATGAATTTTCAAATGTACTGTTTTACAAAAAAGCAGGAATAGTAAAGCACATTATTTATTTTTGAAAATGCCAAATTACAGTTTTTTTACTTGCATTCCTGAATCGAAAAAAATTACTGGTTGAATGTTATGCTTTATTAATTTCAAACTTTTCAGAGAAGTCCAGTGTGCCGGCTCAAATTTGGGTATATTTGGGTAAAACTGTGAATTCAGTTCAGTGAATTCAGCCATTTTTAGTTGTAAGCAAGTTTTTGATAGATTTCTAAAATACATTTGTGTTTTCTTGTTTTTATGACAGGTAGTCTAATAAATTTGTTAAGCAGTGTACATACATAAATTATATGTACTGTTAATGAAACTGTATAGGTGTATAAATAATGTTTTGATATTGGTATATCAAAACCTGAGGTATCAATATTGCCAATAGATAACTAACCCATGCATTTTTCTGTCAGATTGTGGTTTCTGACGCTCTGGATAAAATTGCAAAGTGGAAGAAGCAGGCTCAGTCTTTAGCAACCACCATACCTACAAGTGATGCAGTGCTGCAGGAGATTTTAGGATACCTGGAAAGCTTAAGCCATCAGCTTTTAGTCCTGGCCAAGCTACAGAGCCCCACATTAAAGGAAAAACACTGGAGAGCCATTTTACAAGGTCAGGGACTTTGCCCATGCTGTACCACTTCTATACTTCTTGAATCACATTAAATCTAATGTAATTGAAATATATGTTCTCTCTTGCAGACCTGGGCCTACACTATATATCAGAGAACAAGGTGACTGTTGCTGATCTCATGTCTCAACAAATTGAAAGTCACCAGAAACTGATTGACAAGGTAATACAGCAGAGAAGTTTTGTCTAGAGCAACCTTTGGCAGTTCTACTAAAGGGAAACAACAGGCAAACAGTCTGCTGAAATAATTGATTTTGAAAACACATGCAATAAGAATATGACATAAGACGCTACATTTTATTCTGTCAGATATCCGGCTGTGCACAAAGGGAGTATGACATGGAGCAGATCTTTCAAAAGCTTTGTCACAGATGGAAAGACAGACTCTTTCAGTTGGATGTGTTTACTCCGCTTGTGTGGAAGCACTGTGAGAAACAAACTGGATTAACAATGAAGGAGATGCCCACAGAAGGCACCCTTCTAAATGTGCAAACTGACAGGAAACACCCCATCGATTCTAGATTCATTATAGGTGAGACTAAGTGGCAAGATGTGATTAATAACATAGATATAGTCAATGTTCTAGTCACTGTAAACTCATTGTTGAATTACCTTCTGGCTCCCCTGCTTGGAAGAAATGTGTAAGAGCTATATTCTGCTTACATGTTGCTTAGATTTGCCTTGTGTTTTCACTCAGATCTGGAAGTACACTTTGCTGAGATTGAGAACAGTCTGATGACACTGTCCACTATGTTGAAGTCCCCATACAGCGTTGAATTCAGGCTGCCACTGGAGGACTGGATTCAAACACTACAAGAACTTGGTAAAGCAGCATCTAACCTAGCAGTGAAGAAGTTTCAATATTTATCTCAAAGTGCATAAAAAAATCAAATAGACTTGTAAGAATGCTGTACACATTTTTGCTTTTCCCTTTAAATATTTTTAGAGAAGCTACTAGTTTTACTTGAAAGATATCAGCAAATGTGGGCCTTCCTGACCAACATGCTTAGTGGAACATTTTTCAGTACTCAAAGGAAGGATCTGGTATGTCCCTGTGCCAACCTATGGCAAAAATATCTTGTGTAGGATGGTGAAGTCAGTGTGTTTGATTAATGGTAATTTTTTTTCGTCTTTTCTCATAGCTGAAGCATTTTCAACCAGTTGATGAGACATTTAAGGAAATGATGACCTCTATATCAAACAAGCCCTGTGTGTTGAACTTAGTTTCCACTGAAACAAATGACAGATTTTGTGGCGATAGCCTTTGCCGGGTTCTTCTTGATGGTTTGTCTGCAATGGAAGTAATTTCAAACAAAATGTCGGCTCTTCTTGATGACGTCTGTGAGCAGTGTCCAAGACTCTGGTTTTTGAGTGAAAGGGAAGTGATGCAGATACTCTCTTTTCACCCAACGCCTTTTGAATTACAACCCTTTGTACAAAAATGCTTTAAAGGGGTACGTTTGCTTGAAGTTGACTGTGAAAGAGATGGTAACAGCTGTGAGGCTACATCTGAATGCCAGAAGGTGCTGGGGGTTTTTGGCAGCCTCCAAGAACACATTGCCTTTCAAACTCCTTTAGAACCAAATGCCGATGCCTTGGCGTGGTTTTGTGACTTTGAGAAACAACTGAAGTTGACCATGGTACAGCTTATGAAGCAGTGTGCTGTTGTGAGAAACCAGTCTGAACCATCCAGTCAGGATTTGCCAAATGAAACTAAAGCTAGAGACGTCCAGCTCCCCAGTGCATTACCTGTGCTAGGTCTGCTTCCAGAATATCCTCTTCAGTGCCTGCTGGTGGTGGAGAAGGCAATATGGTGCAGTGTTGTTCTACAAGCTTTCCAAGAATCAAGCTCAGTGAAGTTCAGCAGCATAAAGGCACACATCTCTGCAAAGCTGAAAGACCTTAGCCATTATATAAGGGATGGAGTCACCAGGTCTAAAAGTGAAACTCAGGTTTCCAAGTACACAATGATGTGTCTGCGTGCTTTACTGCAGCTTACAATGAATCATGCACAGCAGCTACATCGACTCATGGAGGTGCCATGTGTGCAGGAGTCATCTTTTGAGTGGCTGAGTTTGATGAAATATTCTATTAACTCAGAAGAGAATAATGATCCATCATGCTATGTGGAAATTTTGGGCCATCACCTCCAGTACAACTTTGAATACTCTGGTCCAGGAGAGTGGGAGATGGTGCATACTCCTTCCACAGACCAGGCAATACTAGGGATTCTCGTTGCTCTGACAAGCTACAGATGTTGTTCTGTGGGTGGCCCTTCCACGTATGGAAAGAAAAATACTGTGATCCAGTTAGGAAAAGCGCTGGGACGACAGGTTGTCCTAACACAGTGTTATCCAAGCATGACATCTCATGTTATTCAGCGGATGCTGCTTGGTGCCCTCCAGACAGGGGCATGGCTTGTGTTGAACTCTGTGGACTTGCTAACACACAATGATCTGTCGATACTAGGAAAGCATCTAGTAGACATAAACCAGTGCTTCACCAGGTTAAAAAGAAATAAAAATGAGAGACTGAATTTTGAGCCAGATATAAAAACTGCTGATGGGGTCACAGGGTGCACAAACACTGCTGATACAGAATGTCACATGACACTTGCAGGAAAAGGCATTTCTGCCAGCCTCAGCTATGGATGTGTTGTCATCTCATCGAAAGGACATGCATCTAGGATTCCTGAAAGTCTGCGATTTGCAACAAGATCCATTGCGTTAACACATCCAGATTATAGGATAATGGCAGAAGTAATGCTGACTTCCATTGGTTTTTCAGAGGCTGTGTCTTTAAGTCAACGTCTGGTGTCCCTCATCAGCCTGGCCCAAGATTCCCATTGTCTACCTAATTTTTTCTCTGATAATCACAGCTGCTTTCTTGTTATCTTGCAAAAGATCATCTCAGCTGCTGAAATACATTTGCAACAGATTGTAAACGAGCGAGAAAATTCAAAGGAATCTAAAGATTCAGTTAAAGAACACACTGATCTTATGTCGTTGCAGAATAAGCCTATGAAACCTTTTGAAGAGGATGGAAAGAAAACTGAAAAGCCGTCCAAATCACACCGTTGTTATTTGACTGTTGTGCAAAGTTTAATGGAAGAGGAAGCTGTTGTCAGAGCGATTCTTTCTGTCTTGCTGCCTGACAAGAAAACCTCACAGTTCTATATCCTTTTCAAAGATGCTTTCCCTATAGCATGCCAGTTTCCACTTGTCCAACAATATATTGAAGAAGCTGAAAAGAACCAACTGCAAGATGCACTTAGAAAAGAATTACAACAAAAACACTTCTGCTGTGACACAGACATCATTTGCAGTGCTCTTACACTCTACCAGACCATGAAATTCTCTCAGGCAGTTATGCTTATAGGCCCCCCTGGCAGTGGGAAGACAACCTGTTACAGTGCTTTGACTGGAGCATTAAATAGCTTGGCTGCCAAGACAGTGGAGTGTGTGTTTGACGAGGACAATATGATTAAAAGAGGTTCTCCACAGGCAGATCAAAAGATATCTGTTTCAAACTGGGGCTTTGTTGACACTTTAGTCTTATTTCCTAATGCTATGTCCCATGATGAGATATTTGGCTGCTTCTGTGAAAAGAGAGGATGGCAAGATGGAGCTCTGGCAAAGGTGCTGAGAGATTCAGGACGACATGAAAACACATGCTTTGAAATCTGCAACAATGAGAAGAAAACTGATGAGACACCAATAGTGAAGTGGCTGGTAATGGATGGGGAGCCAGTGGGGCAGCCTGGCTGGTTAGATTACCTAACCACACTGTGCAGTTCTCAGGATGCATTTCTGTGTCTGTCGTCAGGTGAAACATTGCTGTCTCAGTCAAAACTCAAGCTGCTTATGGAGATCACTGACCTACGTGATGCGAGTCCCTCTACAGTAACCCACTGCAGCCTTGTTTACATCACAGTTAATGATCTGTGGAAGTCTGTGTGGAAGAGTGAAATCGATTCTCTCTCCTTGAAACACAAACTGGATCACAGAATTGTGAAAATGTGGAATCTCCTGGCTGAAGATCTTTTCTCTAGCACTTTTAATTTGCTTGGGCAAAGGAGTTTAACCTCTGCAGTCCATACTTCTTGCAAAGGCCCCACACACAGACTGCAAGAAATCATGTCATTTGCCAGGATCCTCCGTGCCCTCCTACAACAATTTGGGAAGGAAATAGAAAAACCTGAGCCAGTGCCACATATAGACACAAGAGGTAAAATAACTTCTCACAAGCTTAAAACCTTGTAACAATGGTATAATTATGTTACTCTTATTAAAACTTTATCCCTTTCCTTGCCACCAGATATACCTCCACCAGCCACAGATGCCCAAAGTAAACAAGAGCAGCTCAGCAGAAACATTTTTCTGTTGGCTTATATTTGGGGATTTGGTGGTCACCTCCATTCTCGGTGAGATAGTTTTTTATTCAACTTTTTTACTTGGTCACACATTATACATTTACACATATTCAGTTCTACTACCTGCTGTCAATATTACTATCTGTAACCAGTGTTCTTCATATACTTCTGTTTTTATTCAGCCACTGGCCACAGTTTGATTTATTAGCCCGCCAAGTGCTCTTTACTTGCAGATACAAAATTGTGGTCCCTGATGAAGTGAGTGTATTTGAACACTTTTTTAGTATCGACAGTAAGATGTGCCCCAAGAATACGCTGTCAACAGGTTCCGTCATTCCTATGGTTTGTGCTTAACATTGTACCTATTACACTGAGAATACATTAAATATGGTTGTCACTGCTTTTGAATATTTACACGTGTGTTCAATGTTTCTCATAGTATAGGAAATACACGTATCTCCTGAACCTCATGTTGGAGGCAAACGAGCCAGTTTTGGTTTCAGGAGAGCCTGGCTCTGGAAAAACCACACTGTGCCAAACTTTGCTAAGTTTTGACAAGCCACATGTTAACCTACCAGCCAGTCCACTTCTGAGCTCAAGAGACCTGCGCACTATACTGAATAGCATCAGATACCAGAAGAACTGTAAAGATGCTACTGGCTCCATGACAAAACAGCCACGCCTGTTTTTGTTTGTTGATGATTTACATGAAGCCCCCTGTGGTGAGTAACAAAATTTATAAGAGAATTCATGTGATTAAATTTGAATCAGATTTTGTGCAGTGTGAATCTTTATATTGTCATTTTTGTTCATAGATGTTTTTGGAAAAGCTTCAACGGGTCTAGAGACACTAAGACAGAGTATTTCAAAAGGAGAGATTCTAACATTTGACACCTACAACTTTAAGTTGTTGCAGTCTGGAACCGTCAGCTACCTGGCTACATGCTGTATCTCTGGGTTGGATAATCCCCACAGCAGTGTGATATCCCCACGGCTCTCACGCCTGTTTTCTGTCTTTGTGCTTGATGGCGTATCTCCAGATGTTATAATATCTATCTATTCTCCGTGGCTAAAAATCTGGCTCAAAGAAATGCCACTTAATAGGCACATTGGTGAGGATATGTCATCTTGCATCGTCACTGCTACTAATGAGCTGTATCATGCAGTAAGTGACAGATTTCAGCCTTCTGTGCAGAGGCCTCATTTCATATTTTCCCATCATGACCTTCAGAAGGTGTTTCAGGGGATGTACCTATGGCGGTCTGTAATCTCAAACACGGGGAAAAAGGAGGATTCACAACCAGGCTTTCCTCCAGCATCAGTTCTTAACATAGTAAAGGTCTGGATGCATGAGTGCATGCGTACTTTCAGTGATAGGTTATGCTCCGAGGATGACATAAAAATTGTCATGTCACTCATAGCCAAGACAGGAGCAATACACTATGGAATGAAATTGGCTAATGAAATTTACGGGGACAGTCACCCAGCAGGTCAAAATCCAGACACTGTAGATCTGCCTCAGGAACTAAACCAACAAAGCCAGTCGCACCATGCATTGACTAAACCTTCTGAAAACATCCGTCTACAACCACAGATTCTTCAGCATCTGGAGGACACAATGGGAAGGCTTGTATATGGTCCTGATCTCTCTGAGCCCCTGAAGTCAATAAAACAGCAATGCAGTTTTAAATTTGGCTCTTCTTATCAAGAGCAAGACCTTGATGCACTAGTGCAAAAGCTGCGTGTACTCATGGACAGAAAAGAGGAAGACAAAGGACAAGACTGCAGCATTACAACCAAATATAGTGTACACAGACAGAGGGTGAGTCAGCTGTTACATATTCTTAGGGCTTTGCTCCTACCTCGAGGTCATGGAGTACTGATTGGCTCAGATAAAGGGACAGGCCGTAAAACCACTGTGCGCTTAGCCGCCCACCTTACAGGTTATCAGTTAATGGAGATACATGCTGGTAATGAGAATAATCTGCATGAAATCCTGAAAGAAGCTGGGAATCAGACTAGGTCGGATGGTGTTAATGTCATCATACTGGTCCATGAGGAAATCAGCCAGTCTGTCAGAGAAGAATTACTGGTAGTGATGGCTCACAGTGCCTGTCCAGCGCTCTACACCGACGAAGAGCTGAGGAACCTTGTTTCTAGAATGACTGCTGTGAAATACTCAAGAAGATATCTCATGGACAGTTGGATGTTTGAGAAGTAAGAGGAAAAAGCAGCTGATTTATTGCTCATCATGTTAGAACTAGATTGTCACCACTCAACTCCCCCAAAATAGACCTAAAAAAATTTTGTATAGTCAATGTCAATTTAAATTTACTTCCAATACAGTATATAAAGTGATAACATATGTTTATGTGTTCTTGGCATTGTTCACTAGTAACATTCAGTTATACTGTAAACATAGTAAAAATCAATGCAATGTTAAAAACATTTAGAAGAAGGGGCATATTAGAAAAATGTCTGCTTGCAGTCAGTTTTAAAGCCAGTGTGTGTATACATTTAAACCAAATGTACTCTGTTTTCACAAAGGTTTTTGAGTCAAGTCCACAGAAATATCCATGTCTTCCTGTTAATGCCTTTCACCATGCCAGAAAGCAGTGAAATACCTTCCAAAAACGAAGCCCAAAGCTGGATTGTAAGTATCTTAATTTATATTAAATACCAAAACACCTTAAATTCTAAGTAGTCAACAACCCTTGAAACGGGCTCAGGATTATTTCTGATTTAATTTGCACACAATTTGTTATTCAGGCACAAATAGCCAAGGCCTTCAGGCACAGCTGTTGTGTAGAGGTGTACCAGCCGTGGTCTAACCAGTCTTTGGTGGAAGTTGCTGTTCAGTGCCTCAAAACCAGTCCCCATGAAAGTGAGACACACCATCAATATTAATCTAAACCCCTTCATTTGTTTCTTTTTTCTCGACTGTAGCGAGACATTTCCTTTGTCCTTTTCTTTTTATTAAGTGGTTCGAGAACGCTCAGATGACAGCCTGTCTGTGGCTATGGCAGGAATCCATCGGTCTGCATGCCAGTATGCTTGTGTACTTCTAAGAGCTCAGCCTTTCAGTCCTCGGACTTATATGGAGTTCATTACCCACTTTGGTTACCTCTGCAGCCACCTGCACAAGCAGTGTCAGGACAAAGCCAACAGGTAGCTCTAAAACCAGTAGGTTTTCCCTCTTTTCCTACTTGTATCTCCAGTGTTTGATATCCTGCTGTACATATAACAAGACCTTTGTGAAGATATTTCTGTGAGCTACTTTTATTTGGTAAAGCCAACTTATAGTGTACGTACAAGAAACAAAAATGTATAGCACAGCTGCATCACAGACTACATCCTCAACAAAATGTGACACAGCTGCTATATTTTAATCACAGTAACCAACCCAGTAGGCTGCACCGATTAAAATTATATTTTCTTGTCATTCTATTCCACAATAATATTTTATTTTTCAGAATTGCTGCTGCTCTGTCTCGTTTGGATGCACTGAACAAGATAGCTATGCAATGTAAAAAGCACCTAATAAGTGTGCAAAAGATGGTTGCTGAAACACAACAGGTAATGTGGAGAACTTTGGCATGTGCCATTTCAGTGGCCTGTCTGCTTGTATATCCTACGAGATTATTGTTCATATTGAAAAATTATTTAAAAGATGTGTTTATGACACTTCAGATGTTTATTGGGGGTAAAGAACATACTACACACCAGGGAATAATTCAAAAATATAGTTTTAAAGAAAGAGAGACATTATGCTAAAGTAACCTCAGCTAATGTCATGTATTCCAAATATTCAGTGTTAAGTTTATAGCATATTTGCAGCAACAATCAGTTTAGACAACCACATACATGGCATGTCTCCCTCCTCTCCTGCAGTGTGAGAAAGAGCTCCTTCGAGCTGTAGAAGATCATAAGAAACTGTTTGAGGAAGCCTGTGAGAAGTGTACTGTGGAGGAGAACCAACTGTGTCACCTGGAAGAGCAGATTAATCATGCTCAAAAACAAGTAAACTTGTTTTCTTTTATTACAATAAGTGCATCCAAAATCCTGTAAATAATTTAAAAAATGTCTTCACCCATTATAAAATTCACTTAATTTACTTTTTCATTGAACCATTTGAAGTAGTTTGATAGAAAAACTGAGGACATTTATTAGAAGTGTCGTACAAAAATGAACTTGATGCTCACATATAATATTTTTTCTTCCCCCAGATAAAACCTGCATTCTTGTCAGGCCTTCAGATTCTTAAGTGTTTGGATCCGTCGGCCGTAGAGGAGGTGCGCCACTACAGAGACCCACCTGTAGGAGTTGTACAAATCATGGATGCTGTTTGTTTGTTGTTTAATCATCCACCGGGCTGGGAAAGTGCTAAACAACTTCTTTCACAAGCGGACTTTTTCCAGGTGTGAAAAAAATGTCTTGGAGCAAATTTTTAATTCTTTGCAGTGGACAGTGAATTAAATAGAGAATCACAAACGGGTAAACAAAATTCTGAAGTTGAGCCATCATTCATCAGCATCAGTTTGTATAGTTATTTTCCAGTTTCTTTGGCAATGTAGCTTTGAGTCTTTTGTAGTTTGAGTAAATTTTTAAGCTTGCTGTCTTGCTAACATCTCCTTGTGCAGGAGCTGGAATTTTTTGACCGCTACAACCTGACGAATGAACAGCTGCAACAGCTTGGACAGATAGTTCACAGTCCCCAGTTTGTGCCTGAGTCTGTGCGAGAGGTCAGTAAGGCCTGTGAATCCCTCTGTCGGTGGGTCCAGGCTGTGTATGAGTACTGCTGTGTTCAGCAGCGAGTGTTGGTAAAGCAGCAGTTGGAGCTGCAGGCTGCAGAGACTAGGAGTCGATTGTATCTAGCCAAGCAACACAAGCAGGAGGCATACAGATGTCTGGAGGCTGTTAAGCTTCAGCTGAAGTGTGTTCAAGATGACCTGATGGAACAACTGGTGCAGCTACACAAAGCTGAGAGTGCAGAACACGAAGCTTCTGCATGTGCTGGGCAGTGTGAGACATACGTCCGTGACTGGAGGGCTGCTGCTCAGGTAATTTGCAAACATTGTGCATGACTTGAACATGCCACATAATTGCATACTTATTTTTCTTTCTTTTAAATTATTTTTTCTCTACTTTCTGATCAGGACACAGAGTTACGTAATCAAAACATGCCAGGGGATGCCCTTCTCTTGGCTGCGATCATCTCGTATTTAGGCCCTTTTGGACCAGATACACGCACAGAACTGCTGAGCAAGTGGCGGGCGCTGTGCCAGACAGGAAGCACCAATGTAAACCCCAACGACCCCAGAACCTCTCTGTTTACACACTTAGACACTGTTCCTGGTTCCCCATCTCTTGGTTTTCCCATCCCTGTAACTGAGAGGTTGCAGTTGCCTTTGGCTCATGCGTTAGGGATGAATGAGTGGCAAATTGAAGACACTCTCTCTGCTAGACTGGTGGTTAAGCTGTTGCTGTGGGGCTACAGAAGTACTTGCATCCAGCGCTGGCCTCTACTGGCAGACAACCTGCAACATCTGAAGATGAGCTTTCAAAACAGGCTCATCGCAGGTATGTGTCTACATTTACAAAACACATTTCCTAACTAGCATTATTAGGCAACCACACATGTAGCATTTACTTTGACCAGCCACAATGTTAAAACCACTATTATTGTGTAGGTCCCCCTTATGCCACCAAAACAGGATTGATTCATGTAAGCGTGGACTGCACAACAGTTCTGATGGTGTCCTGTGGTATTATCAATCAGCTTCTTAGCAGACGACCATTAGATCCTGTAAGGTGTGAGATGGGGCCTCCATGAATCGGTCTTACTTTTCTAGCAAATCCCACAGATGTCCAATTAGATTAGCTTGAAGTCTTTTGGCACATTCCTCAAACTTGGAAAGTTGTTGCAGTGTGGCATTTTGTATGATCCTGTTGAAAGAGGCAATAGGGAATATTGTTGCTATGGAAGAATGTACATGGTGTAATCAGTGTTTAGGGAGATTGAATGCGCAAAAATAGCATCTGCATGAATCCTAAGACTCAACTGTCCCAGTATTTCACAGATGATCACAGAGGCTCTATTGGCCTGCTACCTTCCCTTAGTCCATTATGCTGCCATCTTGTCCCCAGATAGATCATGTGTGCTTGTCTAGCTGTCCACATAAAAAGAAAAATGGTATTCATCAGACCAGCCCTTCCGCCATTGCTCCATGGTTTAGTTCCTACACTCATGTGCCCATTGTAGGTGCTTGTGTACAGGGATCAACATGGACATGCTGACCGGTCTGCTGCACTGTTTGTTCTGACATATTTCTATCATACAGTTGCTAGCATTAATATATTCAGGAAGTTGTGCAAAGAGTGAACATCCCACAAGACTTGCTGTTCCGGAGATGCTCCGACTCTTTTATCCAGCCATTACAATTTGTTGCTCAGAATGTAATGCTTGCATGTTTTTCTGCTTCCGACACATCAACTTTAAGAAGCAACTGTTCACTTTCTGCCTAATATACTCCATCCCTTGACAGGTGACACAAGATGAGCAATTTTACTCACTTCACCTGTTAGTGGTTTGATTGTTGTGGCTGATTGGTTTATCTACTGCATGCTTTTTACTCTTTTTTACTTTATTTCTATGCAAAGACTGTGTTCATAATTTTTAAATTACAATCCATTAGCTCCATATAAGACAATGCCTGAATTGTACTGGAACAGCTACAGTTCAGTGTATGCTAAATATCTGCTCTACAGGAGAGAACACAGAGCTTGAGGAGGAAACAGATTTTGGGAAGGTGGTTTGTGCAGATGATCTGGAACTGCTGCACAAGCTGGACCAGGCTGCTGAGAAAGGTGACACACAAAAACAAAGATGCCATTTCAAAGTTATAGTGTGTTTTTTCAGCCTTATAATCACTCTTAACCTTTTGTTTCGTAGGTTTGAGAGTACTGGTTACTCATGTGGAGCGTGCAGTCCCTAGTCCTCAGTTCCTGGCCAAGTTGGCACGTCCTGCTGGATGTTACTTTCCAGGATTAAATCAGCCTCTTCAGACGGTCCACCCTGAGTTCTGCCTCTTCCTCAGCACCCATCTGCCCATTAGACTACTGAAGAGTGGTTAGTTTTAATAGCAGTGACAATTTAACTTTACAGCGGTCTCTGTTGAAGATCTCTTACCCGATACTTTTCTTGCACCAGATTTCTTGCCTGATTTCATTCATGATCCCAGTGAAATAAATGTATAGATATTTACTTTGGTTAGTGACAAATGTTAGTACAGAGACAGTAAAGACAGTTGGAAAATTGTGAAATAGGTAAACTAGACACTCTTCTGGAAATGACTTCTTTTGAACTTTTATTTAGTAGTTGCCTTTACTCTTCTTCTGTAGGGATCCATCCATCTATCTTGGCTCAGGTACATGTGGTTGACCTCTCTTGGAGCTCAGAAGAGATCCAGGAGCTGATGCTGACACAGCTGCCGCAGCCTGAATGTAAAGAGCTGCTGATTCAACACTTGCAATTCCAGAATTACAAACAGGAGCTGCGGGAGAAACTGGCCACAGAGGAGGTGACTAGACCAGCCTTTTGCGTCATATGAAACCCTCTGCTATTGCCATATAAGGAGATTTCTACTTGTCGTTCTTTGTCTTTGATGATGCTGCAGTTTTTCTGAAAAATGTTTTTTAAACTATTCACCTAAAACTAAATTTAAACACCACGCAGAATTGTGTATTTTAAATCATATCACAGTTCACGTTATCAACTGAGTACACTCCAACTAAATATTTACTCCTGACTTGTATTTTCCAATCTACAACTGGCACTGTACAGCATACTAGTTGTGTGCTGAATTTTCAAGGTTTGTCTTTGTTAAATTAATGGTTAAATTTAAGTTTTCTATTCTCATCTTAGGACGCTCTAATGGATTACATCCTGCAGTCTGACACTGTCCTGCTGCAAGACCCAAATTTTCTTCCCTGTGTAAATGTTTGTCAAGAAGTGATGAAGAAACTGCAGGATGAGATCAAGCAGCTGCGTGAGCAGCTGAAGCACCATGAGTCCCTGCTGGCAGTGCCCCGCCACTTAGTGAGGCTGGCTGCTGCCCTCTACCACACTCTGCAGGCTGTGTCCTGTCTTTCCCCTGCCTACTATTTTTCCCTACACGGCTTCATCACAGTCATGCAAGAAGCTTTCACTGGAAAGGACAGAATAATAGGGAAAGTGCCAGGGAGCGTAATACAAGAGTTCATAAATATGATGGTAGTCAAACTGCTGGTACAATACAGGCCTTGTCTTTTCAAGAGCCACACTGCTGTTCTGAAGCTGCTTGTGTCTTTGGCCCTGCTCCAGCACAATCAACTGTGCTCTGAGGGTGAGAGGTTGGCCTTCCTCAGGGGCCTTGAAGACACAGAACATCCTGGAAACAATTCACCATCTGCCACCACTGTTCTCCCCAGCTGGATTTCCCCAAATATCCACTCAGAGCTCCTCTGCTTGGAAAAAATTCCTTCCTTCAGAGGTCTGATTGCCTCACTCTGCGCTTCCCCCATACAATGGCAGGAGTACCTTCACTTTCCTTCCTCTACAGTGTTAGGGACCGTTCCCTGTCGCTCTCACTCCCATCTGTCCTTGCTGCAGCGGGCTCTCCTCTGGAAGACCATGATCCCCAACTGCCTGGAGGGAGTAACGGATGCCATAAATGCCTGTCAACTCTGCCTGTCTGAAAAAAAAACAGCCCCTCTCATTGGGAACCTAGAGGCATTCTCACAATATTTGGTCAAACATAAGGAACCCATCATTCTTACATTGCCCAATCCAGATGAAGATATGCAGATAAGCATTGAGCCTCTTTGTTTAATAAACCAAGTGGGCAAATGTGTACCAGAAAAAAAAGAGGTGAACACACAGTGTTTTTTTTTGTTTTTTGTTACACCTGTAATACATCTGTGCTTGATGCTTTTCTTAACATGCTTTAGGTTCAGGTGACAGTCCTTTCCTTTGGGGTGTTGTGTGACAGAAAACTCTTCCTTTCGATGCTGGACAAAGCTGCTAATGATGGCCACTGGTTGGTGTTTAACAACTGCCATCTGTTGAAACAATTGGATGATGAAGTAGTGGCTAAACTCAGTCAGTTAATCGCCTCTTTCAAAGGTAGGTGGTCAATCAAGAATCAGTTTAAATTCATTTATATCATTTGTTATTTTTAACAAATGGTTACAACCCAGTCTTTATATTTGTGCATTTGTCTGCCTACCTGCTTATGTGCCTGTCATCCTATTATACAGAGAAACCATGTCTGATTCACCCGTGCTTCCGATTGTGGTTTATAACTCAAGAAAATGCATCACAATTCATTCCAGGTAGATGTGTTATATTGCTGCTACTGTCTGATTCAAATATTCATTTCTGTTTATTCTATTTTACTCTAAATGTGACCATAATTTATGAAATAAACATCTTGTTGTACTGAAGCATACTTTAAACTCGAGACATGGCTCGTGAGATCATACTCATTAGGAAAACATTTTGTGTAGTATATCAAGTGAGTTTAATTTTTTGTAGAATTCATTATACAGGGTGGGCCATTTATATGGATACACCGTAATAACATGGGAATGGTTGGTAATATTAAAGTCCTGTTTGTGGCACATTAGTATATGTGAGGGGGCAAACTCCCCAAGATGGGTGGTGACCATGGTGGCCATTTAGAAGTCGGCCATCTTGGACACAACTTTTGTTTTTTCAATAGGAAGAGGGCCATGTGACACATCAAACTTATTGGTAATGTCACAAGAAAAACAATGGTGTGCTTGGTTCCAACATAACTTTATTCTTTCATGAGTTATTTACAAGTTTCTGACCACTTATAAAATGTGTTCAATGTGCTGCCCATTGAACACATTTTATAAGTGGTCAGAAACTTGTAAATAACTCATGAAAGAATAAAGTTACGTTGAAACCAAGCACAC
>VUQS01032279.1:14961-34405 GCA_015108495.1 Heterochromis multidens | reverse complement strand
TAAGAAAAGAAAAAAGAGAAAAAAAAAAAAAATCAAAGTGAAGAAAGAGAATGTGTCAAGGGTAATTTATTCCATTGTAAGTACTTCAGAGCCCTTTTACGGGTTGTTTGGGGTCCCAGTGAGCCATTGGAAAATTCCGGTACAGTGCATCAGGCTAATGCTAATCCGTCACCCGTAGCGGCGTGTTTGTCTGTCTGCTGGGCAGATAATATGGAGTTCTTCTATCTTCCCTCCTTTCTCTCATGCTTCTTCTCTTTTGTCTCCGCCACATAGGATCATGAGTGATTTATGACATTTTGTTCCTACCGTTTCTTACACACACACACACACACACACACACACACACACACACACACTTTCACTTCTCTCTCATTTCCAACTAACCGCCACCCCCCTCTTCTTTCTCTTCCACCACCACCAGCTCCCTCCTCAGTTCCCTCCCTTCTCCCCAACTCAATATCACCTCGTCTAGAGCAGAGGAGAAATTGCCGCTGCCTCATATTGCCAGGCTAATATCAAGAAGACATGTCAGGGGATGGGAGCACTTTATTCAGCAGGTAACGTGGACAGTTACAGCGCTCTAGCTTTAAAGTGGTTGTGTCTACTGAGGCATGTGCATGGAGTAGTTTGGAGGAGAGAGAGAGTGTGATAAAAAAAGTGTGTTTGGGTGGTGAAAGAGGGAGTAAGAAAGTTAGTGCTCTTAAAGAGGGGGGTATCCTGCAAAGGTCTGCATCACCGGATTTGTAATACTATAATAATGAAGTGCAGACACTCACTGCCCTTCACTTTTTCTTCCTTCATGTATGAAAAACCAAGTGAATCATCTCCTATGCGAGGGAGATGAAAGTCACTGAGTACACCAGCAGAAAGGATCTACAATGAAACATTTAACCAGAAGAAGAAATGTGACATCTAATCTGAGAAAATGATTGCCAGCATTAGACTGAAGAACATTAGGGAAGAATTAAAGTTATGAACCATTGCGAGTAGAACCAGTTTTAAAATGTTTCTGATAGAAAAATCATTTTTTTACTGACAGATGGAGGGTTTTTGGAGAGAAAAGTTTGAGTCATCGTATTGTATGCTTTTTCTTCTTATTGCTCAAAAAGGCAATAAAGAGCATGACTGAGTGAGCTATTCAGACTACAACTAAAATAGAGTTAGCTCTTAAGAGCATCAGAAAAATTTAATATACAGAGTTAAACCAATTGAACATCAAAGGGGAGACTTGTTTTGAGTATTTTTTGATATGCTCAAACTGATGCCGGTCATATGTTTCAAATAATGGTGTTTTCGTTGGAGTGGAGGGCAGCACATGACCTGCTCAAATGTTTGTACACCCACAGCACAGCACACCACACTCACACAGACACACAAATAGCACTAAGCAATATCTGCAGTGAAAGGTTCTCGAGTTTCTGAAAAATCCAGGGCACTGTGCCGCTCGTGATATGGGACACACGCACATAGACACACACAAACACAAATACCCTCCCCAACTCCATCCAGTTCACCAATCCAGCTCAAGAGGTCCTCCGTTTGCCAAAAATGCTGAGCGCAACACAAATAAATCCCCTCACGTGGCTGCCAAGTGTACACACATACAAAAAACATTAAATGCCGCACTTAGAAAGGTACTGAGCACAGAAAACAACCTCAGAGTTTTTGGAAGCAGAGAAGTGGACACTCGATTATACACACACACACACACACACACACACACACACAGAGAGTCAAGAATCCATTGCTTCAGAGGACATTACACTGACTTGCACATTTCGAGGATATTTATGCTCACCTATGGCTGCTCGATTACAGCACAAATCATCATCATTGTAATCTTGTTCATTTAACACACATTCATTAACATAAACATCATGCAGTTCTAGATCTTAAAACTTCTGTCTGTTTACATTTATTTATATTTTTCAAATAATAAAAAATATCTAATAAAATTTTTTTTAAAAAGAGGTGATGATGACCAGGCACAGAGGGTTGTCCTGCAGGGAGTTAGTTCCTGATTAGGAGTCTATATCCTATCTCACAAGGCCACCGCAGGTCCCTGAAGAGAGATCAAGGTGGCAGCAGACTCACGTACCTCAGGAGGCTTGCTTCCACTAGCTAGATCTTGTTCACCGAAAGCCCTCTTTTTGTCATCTTGGCTTGAGCTGAACTAAAAAGCAGGTGAGTCTGAACTTTTGAGAAAGGGTAAAGGAAAGGTGTGTGCCTGATTTAGAAGAAGAAAAAAAAACAAGCATTTTAAAGCAAAAATTAAGTAAAAAGCTATCCTTTTACTCTGATTTTTTTTTCCATGAGGCCAAAATTATATCAAAATTCAAATCTGATTACTGGCCAAGCCCTCCTCCATTTAAAGCCTTACCTCCAAACATTATTGGGACTTGTCCCCATAAGGAAGACACATCTCCATAATGTTCATATGCAAACAGATTTAGGCCCCCACATGAGTAATACTGGAAACTCAGAGACACACAGACTTGCAGTGGCAGATTCTGCTGATGGCTCTTTGTGTTCTCACTGCATCTCTCTCATATCTCTCCAACTTTCTCACACACTTAAGGGAAGATCTTAAATAAAACAGCCACAATCAAATTATATCTGATACCTTGGTCCACCTTCCACGCATGACATTATCCACAGGCAAAAAAATGAGTATTTTCCGCCTCCCCAAACGGAGCCTCAAATCTGCTCTCATGACAGGTTCCACTAAATGAGATTTCAGCCCACTGCAGCCTTTTCCTAGAGATATGCCCACGATTTCCCTCACACCACCAGGCACAAAAAAACGACAACGATTCTTGACAAATTGAAACGTTTTTTTTTTTTTTCTTCCCTGAGAGAAATGACTGTACTTAGGAAAAAAATTATGAAAATGACACGAAGTGAATCTTGTTTGTGCCAGGAGGGACAGCAGATAAAAAACTAGAGGGAATACACAGAAATTGTTTTTTATTTTTTTTATTTTGCAAAACAAAGCCATTAAAACAGAACATGGGTGAAATTACTGTGGGGTGAAACCTGCTAAATTGCTTTTCTGAGCTCAATCGACAACATTTTTATGTTGCGAAAATGATTTTACTCCTTCTTGCTTTAATGTGCTAAGTTGTTAATCAGAAACAGACAAAATGCTCGACACAAAAGCCTTGGATATGTGGATTATGAGACACACACTGGGATCAAACAAACATAAAACAATATTAGTAAATGGTTATTATTCCAGTCCCATTTCAAATGAAGGAATTATTTGGAAAAACTGTCTGATTTATCTGCCATGGTGAATGAATGTGTGGAAGTACTGCTTATACACACACACACACACACACACACACACACACACAAACCCATACAGGTCCCTGCAGCTATCGCTTGTCCTTCACTTTAGATGACCTGCTCATCACCTGTCTGCAGCAGTGCTGAATTTCTGTTATTCTACAAAACACAGAGGAAAAAACTAAAACAGGCAAGCTTTCCTATTTAACAGGTGTATGAACACTACAGCAATCTCACTGTTTACTGATACTCGCCTTCAGGGCTGTAGAGTTTCCACTAATATCTCCACTTTTTTCTGACTTGAGTAACAAGGCAGCTTCCATTCAACTAATAATGCAATAGAATATGTTCCCTCATATGTTCTTTATGGTCTATGAACTGCTTTATTGAGAGACAGCAACTTCTGAAATTATTTGACAATCAAAGAGCAATTCAGTGAATTATTATGATCCCTTATATCACCTGGTGGTTTAACGTTTTCTCGAGCAACAAATTTTTGCTGGTGGAAAGGTAATATTTTCTACAGAGCTTTTCATTTCAGGCCCAGTGAACCAGTGGCTACAGTGTGCAAAAAAAGAAGAATTCTCAGCCATTAAGGGTAAAGGCCTATTTGACACACACAAGTCACAAATTAGTGCCATGTGAAAATATAATCCTAAAAAGACTGAACCTGATTGTGTATGAAAATTAGCCCAAGATCTTGTTTTGGTATTGATATCTTCTCTTTGTGTTGAAAGGACTTCTGTAGAACAGCAGCTTTAATTCCTGTCTAATGAAACCATTTTAGCCTGTGTGTATTTGTGAGGAGAAACAAATAAGGATAATTATTGTCAACGGATCCTCTTTATCCTCTGTGCTGCGTCGGCCTCCGGAGAATCAACACGCTGCAGCCAGAGCCGGCTGGTCTGCTGGGACAATCAGCCTTGTCTTTTATGTTATTTATTTGTACCATGAAGCAGAGCACTCTCCAGTTCCTATTACACTGCAGGGCCAAGCGCTGCCCCGGCCTCCAGAACAAAGCTCCACATTTCAGGCTTGAAACCCTGTGCATTTTGGGCCTACTGTTACACAGAGAAATTAAAATAGAAAGGGTGGAAAAAGAAAAGATGGGAAAGGAGAGGAGGAGAGGGGGAGGTAGAAAGAGGAGAAGAGAGACTGCAGCAGTGGGCGAGTACAGATCGAGTTCCATATTAATGTGTGCAAATTCCCCCGCTCCTGCTGACTAAGATTAGAAAAATTAATTTCATGGATGCAGAGACAATACTGATGTCATCAAGCGGAGAGGAGAGGAGCAGCACGCCGTTAACTCCTCCCTGCCCAGACTCCACGAGGAGTAGATCAGTCTTTAATATCGGTTTATCACTTCATTTCGATGCCAGATTGAAGGAAATACTGACAGCAAAACACAACACTTAGCCTTGACATTTCTTTCTTATCAATTCATCTCATCCTAAAAGCAGAACTTATTGTGTAAGCGTGTTGTAGCTGAGTGGTTGAGCTGTGTGGATGGTGGCATTCCCATGTGTGTGTTGCATCACTTAGAAATTCAGTGAATTATGTCCTGAAACACAATCTCATCCTGCATCTCAGCACGCACGCCTTGTTAGTAAAAAGTCTCGTAACGAATGACAGTGTGAAGAGCAGTACTGGTCCGCGGGGAGCTAGGTAGAGCCAAATTGCGTTTCCTCAGCCCAATATGCCTGTATGGCACAGGCAGCTAGGCGTGAAGGCTGGCTAGCAATGAGGAGCATGAAATTGTCTGAGGAGAGAGAGGTGCAGGGCGTGACAGCCATAGTGGAGGCGGGGGAAACGTATACATACACGGTGTGTGTTTCCCAATGGTGCCGTGAGTTGAGAAAGAAAGGCAGACAAAGAGAAGCCAGATAAGAGGTTGTTGTTATGAGGCTGACCGGCGTGCTTTTATGTTTGGGGCAATGCACATAATAGCTCTCTCTCCTGTGTCGTCCTCGGAGCTGGTGATCGGTGTGCCCTCTACGATTGACACCAATATTTACACCAAACACATACACATGCTCGCACACATGCATTAGAATGATGAAAACAAACCCACCCCCTCCCATGTGCATCAGGAAAAGTTGCCGAGTGTTCTGTTTGTCACGGCCAGCACAAAGACGTCATTAACAGAAGGGAGGAGGGGAATGGAGGAGAAGAGAGGAGAGGAAAGGGAGGGAGGAAGAGGAGGAGGCGAGAGGCTGCTTCATCTGTCTCAAGTGAGATTGGGGTCGTAGGGTCGCCGGAGCCCTTTTCCTTTGCCGAGACTGGGAGCTAAAGAAGCGGCAGAGAGAGAGAAAGAAAATAGAGAAAGCCTCAATGACAAAACGAGATGCGGCTGACATGCCAGCGACACGCCATTAGAGAATGAAAACAAATAAAATGCAATCGTCTGCAAACAGTCAAGGAAGCATGTGTGAAAGAACACACACTGCAAATTTGCCAGTCAAATCTCCTGCCAGCATGCAGTTTTCCCAGACTGAATTCATTCAGATTTCCACTGCATAACGAGAAGAAAAAGACACGAACATGTACAGGTTCTAGTTAGAGCATAAAGCTTTTTCTAGGAGACACTCTGGGGTTTTTTAAGTCTAGTCAAAGATCATAATTCCTCATTCCTTTTCTTTTCTCTTCACAGTTAACACACTAACACTTTCTTCATGTGCTGAGCATGTTTTTTTTTATTATTCAGCTTGCAAACTCTGCTACAAATCAGCATTGTGTTACCTTAAAAAAAGTTTCTCACTGGGCAGAGAATACGCTGAAAAGCCTTTATGTAAGACGATGTGGCTGTATAACTATTGCTTTGGAACCAATGCAAATTAAATGCTTTCAGGAAAGAGTAGAGGCACCTCCAACAGGGCTGCTTGCCTATTTTCATAGAATCTGTTGCTGATGTGTAGAAGTAGGAGTCTTGCTATATTTCCAGTCTTTTCTCATCGCCAGGCAGGATTGACGTCTTTGCCTGGTGCCTGGTGTGACCCTGGGATGGAGGAGGGCTGCTGAAAAAGCCCATTTCATCTAAGGACCATGGTGGAACGAGAGGAATGTGGTCCTCTAACTTCCCCAGCCTGCAGAACCCCACAGAGAGATGCGGTTACACAACCAAATGAAAGAGAGAAAAAATGGGCAGGAGGGAGCAAAATAACAATAACTCTATCTGCCCCTCTCAAAAAGGACTAGGCTATTAGAGTAAATGTGCTGCCCTTTTGCTTCCCACGTCTCCCAGTGCCCAAAGGAAATGCTGGCATTAAATATGCAGGCTAGAATCCCCCCTTATTCAAGGAAATCACCACCTTTCCTAATGGAATGCTATTGGAGAGAAACTGCCTTTCTACAGCTTGGATAATTATGAACGAGGTCCTGTATCACAAAGTGTGTTTATGAATTAGCAATGGTTATTCATGATATTGTGCTCAGAGTAGGGTGAAAATACATAAGTGAATACTAAGCGAGCAGACCAACAGAAACGATGCTAAAGGGTCCTGAGGGGGCTTTCTTCGCCATCCATTAGTCTTCCCTGTAAGGCAAAGCTTAACGAGCTCCTACAGGCTGGGAAGCTGGCCACTGAAGGAGAGGGAGCAGGGTAAATTATGAATATGACAGCATATAAGCAAGGCCACAATATGTCCCCCTTCCCATTATTAAGTTCTTGTCCAATCCTTCCTCATTGATTTTTGAAACACAGGTGTAGCATTTCAAAAACCTCTTCATGAAGAAATTAATAGCAATAACAATTCCACCGTATCTAAAAAAGGAAGTTGTCAAAAACTAGGTCATCCCTGTGGTGCAGTTAAAGAGCTACCCAACTAAAAACAAGGATTTACATTCAGGCAGTTTGTTTTGGAGGACTGCCCAGTCCCCCAGGGTGGAACCATCCATATTTCTCCTGCGGGTGATCCATCACTTAAGCCCCCCAAAAAAACAAAAACACAAATAACAAACAGATATCCTGACCTTCCTTCCTCAGGCAGATATTAAATACTCATTAAAAGTCACCTGAAACCATTTGAACCTAATTGATTTCATTATCGGACTCTGCACGACACACAAGGCCCCCACGTCTGATAGCTCAGCTGGAAATTTACAAAGTTAATTAGAAAAAAATTGATTTTCATATAATTTTTTTTCCCTTCGCTCAAACGCCGTGAAGTGACATGGAGCGAGGCCTGTTGATGGAGCAGCAGTGATGTTCAGTGTGGATGGGAACACAGCAGGTTAGAAGCTTGAACATCGTAAGTGGAGTCAGAAAACGTATTTATGCTTTCAGAGGTAATGGAACAATGTGTGTGTGTGTGTGTGTGTGGGGCTATGACAGATTGTGTAATAGCATGTTAAGGTAATGTTCTACCCCCTGCCAAACCCCCGCACACCAATATCTCTTAACCCCTTCACCTTTTGTATGTATACTCTCCAACACACACTTCAGCATGGCCCCATCTTGTTGTTCCCCACACCTCCATACAGCGGTCAAGGCAGTGCCAGCAGATGTGGCCTTAATTTTCTCTTGTGATGAATGCGAGCCTTCATTCTTCCTCCTCACTGTGAACCCTTCTCCAAAAACATCTCCTCGAGTTGGGTTGGGAAAGCCTGGAAATAGGCATCTCTCCCTGTGGCCCCCTCCAGGTCACCCTCTGGGAGGCCCAGGCTTTGTCAGTCCAGACCAGGCCTCCCATCTCCAGGGTCCTGACTGGGAATCAATCACTGAAGTTGGCTGGGAACATGAGGTGGGGGAGCTGGGTCGATCAATGAGAGGCTCTAGGCCTGTGGGAGCCCTGATGCATGGCCTGACTGCACATACGCACCTCTGACTCAAGCTGAACTCCACCATTTACTCCCATTATTGCTAAGCCCCAGGGCAGTTATGTTTACGGTGGACTGGTTGCACCAGACCATATGAATAACATATGACTGGTAAAACTGAGCGATATTTGCAGTTAAATGGCCTTAATTAGATTTCAACATGATCGTACTGAAAATGTCCCGTACTCCTGAGTATGCACAAAATGAGTTTTCATCAGCCTGCTATGTTTTTTGCTACATGAGGAATGAAATAAGAAAAAGCAGCTAAATTGTACTGTGTTAGGTTCAGCATTTGTAATAGTGCAGCTACACACTGAATCTATATCAGATTGAGCCAGTATGTGGCCAGAATAACTACCCTGATCATGAGCTGTTTTACACACCAAACCTTGACCGACCTTTAATGCTCAGGTTTTTATTAAGAGCCAGACATATTAAAGGAATGTGTATATATTTCCCAAGAGAGGCAACAGATCCTTGGCTGCAACACAAAGACTTCACAATGTGACCAATTCTGTGAAAGAAAGTGTGTTTTGGTGTGTGTTTATCTGTTCTTTGTGCTGACCTGCACTCCATATATATGATTTTATACACTACGGATGCAAGTTAAAAGGATTCTGAAAATGGCTGTGTTTTAACTATGTTTAAGTGTGTGTGCAAAAGCAGGAATTCGCACACACACACACACACACACACACACACACACACACACACCAGTATAACTGTAAGTGCACAGCATGTTGGCGAATGTCTGCCAGTATCAGTGAGAAAATGTGTGCAAGCATTTTGTGTGTGTGTGTGAGCAGTGTGTACCATCTGTGTCCAGATGTTGAGTAGAGAGCAGCCTGCGTGGACAGCCAAACAGTTGGCAGGCCTTCTGACAGGCCTGTGTTCCTTATTGATAGAGGGATCACAGAGACAGAAGAGTCAGCCGTGCTCAGCTAGACCACAATATTGTCCTCTCTGCTGTTATTCATCCCAGTCAGCCAGGAGAAAATGGGATGTTCTGAGCCAAGTTTAGAGCTGTCAGATCTGGGCCAAATAAGAGTTGAATGGGTTTCAAACATTTGGAAAACAGCATGAGGAGCGTTTGATTTGTCATACGCATGCAGCCAAGTTCTTGTATCTAGAGCGAAAGAATTTCATTGTATTTCAGTTCTGAAAAACGGATTGTTAATACAGGTGAAAATAAAGCTGAACCTGAAGTGCACAGCCAAGTGCAGCAGGGTGAATGGCAGCAAGGGCCAACATGTTGGCGGAGTGGTTAGACTGGTTCCTCAGTTATTACTTGACTGACTGGAACTCTGAAATTAATCCAATAATTTCTGTGTGCTCATGAGGCTGGCATGCAAAACAAAGCTAAAGAAATAAATGCAGACAATTACACCGAAATGAACAACGTGATATGACAATATGAACTTAAACTTTCAGGCACATTATCTAAATTCCTCTGTTTTGTTTTTTCTTTTTTTCTGTTGACTGCTTAGTTTCTATGACTGCCTTGCAAAACTGTCTCCCTGACCCCCGCACCCTGTGCCATGTTTCTTCGGGCTCCTGCCAGAGTTATGAAGCAGAGCCGACATTTATGGAGGGCAGACCCCTTTTCCGAGAGCTTTGATCCAGAAAGTTCTATAGCCTACAGTTTTGCAAGGGTCATCCAAGAGAAGCACATTGGGCAGCCGTGTGTGCAAGTGAAAGCACATTGAGCTGCTCGTTTTAAGAGGGGCCTTGGTCTGGAGGCTAGTGAAAAAGGGCCTTGGAGGATTTGAGAGGTTATAAGGTGTGTGCTGGATGTGTGTGCATGTGTGTGGGTGTGGCATAAGACAGAAATAAATACATTAATTAATTAATTTAAAAAATCACACAAAAAAAAGAACAAGTGCCAGAAAACAGTGAATCGAAGGCCATCACAAAATTTCACCAGGCAATATCATGGCTCTCATATCCGTCATCTCTCTTTCATCAAACTCCTCTGTCCCGTACACAAATTATTCATGCCAGCAGCTAAATGTATTCATACCATTCTGTTTACTTTATTACTCCACTTTTATTCTGCTCTTTTCCCCACATTTGTTTACAAGAATAAAAGCCTACTCTGACAGAATTATCCCTCTGCACAACAAAAATAAATCACAGCGCTTGCACACACATCATTCACATTCAAAGAGCACAGCTAAATTATAGATGGCCCCTTTCTCCCCAAATATGCATTTCATTAGCATTTCCTTCGCCTGTTGTCTTTTTTTTTTTCCTATTCTGCCCGCCTGCACACGACCCACTCATGTGAGTGTGGGTGTGTGTGTATATGACTGGAGAATGGGAACAGACTTGCAGCAAAGCAGGACGCGTCCCCTTTCCCAAGCCTAATTTAGGATTCAATTACAATACTCTTTAAAAAGCGTCGACTTCGCAATTAATTATTTTAAGATTAGCCTGACAGTAATGGGCCTCCCACCGACGCCAGCCAGCGTAAGAATGCCCGCCTGCACCCCAGGACCACTCTCTCTATTCATACACTATATATATACACTATAGAAAGGTGTGTTTATATATATATATATATAAAAACACACCTTTCTCTTTCTCTCTTTAACCTCTTCATTCTCTCCCTTATACAATCTTTATCCACCTTCTCTGTCTTCCTCTCCTGAGGAAACGAATGAATCTTCCCCCTTCTCACCTTTATCTTCCGCCTCCTTTCCTTTTTTTTCTTCTACCTGCCCTCATAGTTTTTCTTTTCATGTTTTTCTTTCTTCGTTACTTTGCATTGTGTTCTGATCTCCCTTGCGGTTGTCATACAGTTGATATTGCTTCAGCACAGCGGACTGCTTTTCATGAGCCACCAGGGCCTTCTCCCACATCCTCCTGCGTCCCTGAGAAACATTGACGGATGAGCCCCACAGTAATGTGCACACGCACATCAACACTCGCACCCGAAGGCTCATGCACAACCGTCTGTCACTGTTGCTGCCAGGCGTAAGCGAAAAAACACGCCGCCCTCCTCCACCCGCTTTGATTGGAGCCAAGCGAAGCATTTTTCCTCCCCCTTTCTCTTCGCTGCTGCTGCTGCTTTTTCTCCCACCCTCCACCACTAGCCCCCCCTCCCCAACCCTGTATTTTTTTCTTTCCTCGTTTCGGAAATGAATGTCATCATCCATCCCTTTACTCCCTCCGCCACAACTCCCACCCGTCACCCCCGGGCAAACCTCAGCCGAAGCCCCCGATTCTGTTTATTTAAATATTTGATATGTAAGCAGTCATAAAATAAATGTCAGAAGAGAGGAAGGGAATGGATATGTGGGGTGCGGGGAATGAGGCCATTATGGGTAATGGTTTCTGATGCTCGTCACCCCCACAGTCTAACACCCCACCACATGCAAACCTCCACATGACAGAGCCTACAGTCGCTGAAGCAACAGGGGAATACATGGAGACAGGGCCTGAACCGTCTGAATGTATGTGTGTATGAGGGAGTGTGTGTGCAACAGCTGCACACATACACACACAGTAACACACTTGTTCGACTAGCGATATGGAAAATAGGCCCTCCCATGCACAATTGACTTCTAATACATTGTATACTCCTCAAACCATCCATTTGCTAGGCATTGCAATTTCAGGGGCCCCGAAAGCAGCACTTTGCCAGCACTTTGCAAAATACCTTAAAAAATCTCCAGCCTTTACAAATGCTCTCTCACAGTAACTGCCAATTCTAACATGTCTGTTAAAGTGACAACACAGCCATGTTCCTGGGTATATTGAACGCTGCTTTATCGACTTGCCAGAATTTTCATGTTGGACACAAGACCCCTCGCTACCTACTGTTTAGACACCTTGTCCGCCAATACCATTATGTGCACGCTCACGTGTAAGTCTCCCAGCTAGTGGCACCCAAAGGATTACATGTCTGTGACAATTTCACCCAGGAACTGATAAAAAACTAGAGGTAGGCGGTTGAATACATAAAGCGCAGCCACTGAGAAAAAGAGACAGGGAGAGAGTGCAGTGAGAGGGGGAGCCTCTGATGGTGTACTGTGAACAACCTTGAATTTCTCCTTGATGCTGAGATGCTCAAATACTGCAGATCAGCACAAAAAAAAAACCCAATTAAGAAAAAATATCATCACAAAATGTTCATTAGTGCTGATGGTGTATTGGTTTGGCATTTTAGGGCCTTTTATTCTCAGACCTTTGCCTAACAAGCTCCCTGGCCACACCAAAAGGCTGCAGGAGGGAGAGTGACATCACATCAGGAGTCAGAAGTCAAAGAGAGGTGTTGCCGGCTATTGACCTCATCACCTCTAATTGCTGAAACGTGCTGGATCCCCCCCCTGTGATTTTCCCATCTGTCAGCATGCAGGAATGTCTGCAAGGATACACATGTCCAGCCTTGTCTTACAATGTAAATGGAGCACGCACACACACACACACACACACACACATCATTTAAACACTCAACACATCTTCAGTACAATCCTTTTCTCTCCCATCCACACACAAACCTATAACCATCTTACTCACACACACTTTTTCATACATACCTAAATTTCCTTCATACACACGCCCCCTGCTCCCCTCTGCCCCCTTCAGAGTCTGGGTCAGGGTGCCCTCCAGAGCACCTCGCCCTCTCCGCTGTTAATTACCACTAATTGGCCCTGCTCGTTTTTTCCCCCTGCTATAATGGAACCATTCATCTTTACTACTTAATGAGTAGGCAGTGTAGTCACCAGCCAAGGTCACCCACAACTAGCATCCAAAAGACAAAAAGACAGAGACTTAGAAACAACTGTGGGGGAAAAGAGAAGAGACAAAACAGCAAAAGGAGATAAAGGGGCTGTTTAGGCTTTAAAACACAGAAGAAAATGTGAATTTGCAGAAGTTTTCAAACATGACTTGGGTTTTTGGAATTTAGCCAATGCATAAGAAAAAGTTGAGAAATGTCTGGGAGCTGTGGGAGTCTGCAGTGTCCAACTAAAACCACAACACAGAGGGAATTTCCAAAGACAGACTAATTAAAATAGGGTTATGTGAATGAAAACAATAGCTCCCTCAAAACAACGCTGAAAGCGCCAACCAAAGTTGTAAATATAAAAATCTATTTTTCTAAATGAATTAAGAGCCTTCTCTCTGGCTTGTGCACACATAATTATCAAAACAATCACCCCCACTCTCAGTACAGGATCCAGCCCCAGCAGGTGAGAGGGCAGTATATTAGGATGTCTCAGCCACCATAAAACACCTAATACTCAACACCTCAAATATTAGTCCAAGAATTGCTTTGCAATCAAATCTCAGGTGATTCTAAAAGAAGGAAAGTTATTGCTGGAAAGGAAATAACCATACAGAATTATGGATATTTGGATAATGATGCCCAGGAAAGCTATATTTAAATTCCCTTAAAGACACTAGAGTGAATCTAGGGAAAGAATTCAGGTTTTCCTAAGGAAAGATAAAACTCTGCAGGTATATAATTGTCTGATGCTGATAAATTATTTAGAAATAAAGTTATAACTCAATGAATAAGAAGAAGATTTTATGGCACAACAGGTTTCACATATGGACCCAGGGGTCAGCAGGTCAGACAGGAGAAAAATATCTTCATATTGTCAACTGTGTGAACCATGTAAGATGCCAGCCTTTGCCTGACAACCAGTAATTTCTTTTCAGACCTTTGGTCTTTCCATCAGAGAAGAATGGTTGTGTTGTGGTTTCTGCAGTCAGTCTCATGCAGTGTAGCAGAAGCGTGAGCAGTCATGTGCTCCAGCAGAGCTGTGGCGATCAGCCCAGCATGGCAATGTTTATAAATGGGACGGTCTTCTATGGATTATGTTAATGTGGTATTCCACGCTCCCCTCTGGCATGTGTCTGACATTACAGTAACCTTTGCATGTTTAGCCAACAGTAACTATGGATGTTCATTGAGCTGGGCGGCGCACAGGCGTGCATGTGCTTAGAAACGCACAAACACACAGACACAGTTGCACAGGGAGATTAACTCCACACAGCAAACATCTGCTCTTGCAATCCGTATTGATATTCTTTGAAGGAATTAACATCTTAAAGAAATAAGACATTTAAACACCAAAATAAAGTTCACTTGTGTTGTCAATATCTAATCCAGTTCATCCGGTTTGTGTCAAAGGAGTGGCTGGAACGTAGAGCACAAGTCTGGCCATATCAGAGAGGTACAAGAAATAAGAAAAACAGAAAGCCCAAAATTCTCTATTCCACACACACAATAACAAACTACATTTTCAACATAACCTCTCTTCCCACATACAGGATCTCCAGTGAGCAGTGTGAAGTATGCATCTGTGTGTCCACTGTGCATATAACTTTGCACAGAGGAGGATGTGGTGTGAATTACTTCCTAAATTATTGAGAGAAAATTGATCTAAATGAAGTAGCGTTCAGCCAGGAGTGACCATGAGTATCCTGTTGTGACCAGTGTCTATAAATTAACAGTCCATTCCTACAGACAAGCTCAAAGCAAAAGCCGGAGTCGACAATTTTTGGTTTGGTAGGAGAGGTAAAAGATGACAAGAGCATGTTGTGGCTATGGAAAATATATGGCCAAGAGAGATCTGCATAGTTAAGTGTATGTTTAAGACTGAGCGCATGTGTGGAATAAAGAAAAAAACAAAATAAAAAAGACTGCAAGAGAAAAAGAAAAAGACAGAACTCATTAACAGAAACTCAGGCATCTCTGTGTTGCATCGTTTTCCTATTTTTGTCTTTCTGAGCTTCACAAACGACTCACAGCACCGTGCTGGTGGTGTTTGGTTTTTGTTTTTTGTTTTTTTTTAGCTGAGCAAATGGTCCCACCATGCCAAAGCTGATTAGGATCAACTCAAACCAAACAGCAAGATGTGTGACTGGAGAGCAGAGTCTACAGTCTGGTGGAAACAGTGAGAAGTGCAGAGGCTTTGATGTGTAAAGTGACAGATGATGGTGATGATAATTTTGATGATAATGATTTTCTCACAGGCTGGTAAGAGGATGGTGGCAGCATGCTATTCATACATGAAGTCATACACACACACACACCAAAAATTACACGTAGGTTTCAGTGTGTAAACAAATCATTTTTGTCTGAACAGTAAATGAAAACAGGCCTGAATTCTGGTGGTAAAAACACAGCAACTACTACCTTTTTGCTTACCTTATTTCAGTTTATTATAAGCAGATATTTTAATGAGTAGAGCTAAACCCAAACCTCAAGGTAAAAAAAAAAAAAGGGGAATTCTAATGGTATAGAGGGAAAAACAATGTGCAACAAAAATCTTCTGAATTCTTGAAAATAAAGGAAACTCTCAAGATAATCTGCCAATTAACCTCCTCCCCTCTCCTTTTGTTGCACTGAAATGTTGGACCATTACTTCTATTGTACAGAGAAAAGTGAGGGAGACTTAAATCTTAAAATGTCACGCCGATATCTTAAATTTTCATTAATTGCAGCAATCACAGAATTGCTCATTTCCGATGGGACCGGTGGCTATGTTTCCCATTTCCTCTTTTGCTGGCCAGAGAGGAGAAAAGGTAAGAGGAGGCAGCAGTTACTGTGAGCAGGAAAGTGTGTAGTCCACAGATCTGTTCAGTATTGTGTATAAATATTCGATAGGACATGCTTACTCTCTAAATACCTTTGGACTGACTGCTGGTCTCCTGGGAGACCTGGTTAGCTACTGAGAGCCAGGCACAGAAAAGCAATAGAGGAAAAAAATACAAAAAGAACCAAAATAAGACATCTCTCAAAGCAATAAGCACATAAAAATATCTGTTCAGAGAAACTAGTTAAATTTTTCCTAAGCAAGAAAGAAAGCAAAAAAGAAATGAAAGAAAGACCCCACCCCTTCTGTGGTACTGAGGGGGTCCATCCATTCAAGAGCTGCACATGGCTAATTAGCATACGTGAAGGTCAGAGTGTTGGGGTAGGGGGAAGCTGTGGGCACCATGCCCACCACATACACAGACAGTAAAAAAAACAAAAAACAAGGAAAAAGCCCAGTATCTGTGTGTTTGAGTCATAAATACTTCTTTTTCTTCGCATCTTTTCATAAAGCTGAAGTGGGGTGAAATCCAGAGGGAGGCGACTGTAACTGTGCTGACATTTTCCAGAGTTCACATACTGATTCTCTCTCTCCCTTTCGGTCTCTGTAAACTCAGCCAGGCCAATTCCACAGAAGTCAGCAGCCCTCCATGTGACTCACTTCAAATATCACATACATTTCTACATGTGTAGCCTTCTTATGATTTATCTGTCTCCTCACACACAGAGAAGACAGCAGCCAAAACTTCATGCTTGTATGTTTATGTAAATGCTGAAGGACATCACTTCTCCTGGTGTAGCGTAGCGTTTAACTCTGCTGATTATTATAGGATGAGATTGGAATCATTTCTGGTTCATTCAGCTGTTCAAGTGACACAGAAGAAGTGGCAGTAATATAGCTGTATCTAATCTATATCAAACCTGAGGTAAATCCTACAAATAGGATTTGTCTCAGTAAGGTTGAGAAATGAAACTAAAATAAGGATCAAATCCAATCCAAAAGACCTTGGACTATTTCATCCAACTAAAAGTGTCAAATCCTCCCATATGAATAATTAGCTGTCTTCCCCAAAACTGCTTTGTTTTTTATTTTACTGCTGCCCCCTGACACTGGCAGTTCGGGGAAGAAAGAGCTGAGAAACAGCTGACACAAAATCAACACCCGCTCACAGTAATTAAATCCTTTCTTCAGGGCGTTTACACACCAACCTTTGACTCCAGGGGATGCTGTGAATGCATAGCAGGGCCAGAAGAAAAAAAAAAAACAAGTACAATCATTTTATTAGCCAGCTAATAATACACAAGCGTTACATCCAGTGATGCAACTGGACAGTTGTTTTTTTTTTTATTCTTATTATTTTTCAGGATCAGAATTAATTGGTGTTTTGTGGAAACCGCATGCAGGCCGGGGAGAACCCCAGCCTGCCAATTACCTAAGCGGGCTCTATGTTTCATCCAAGGAAGATGAAAAAATGCTGTGCAGGCCCTTATCGGACGCAACAGAGCAAATTAAAATTTCACTCTAGTGTTGCTAATCAGCATCGCACTGGCTGGCCGAGACAGAGATGTAAACAAAACAACATAAACAAACGAGATGCGGGGGGGGGAGCAGGAGGTGGAGAGAGAGCCACGCTGTGAGAGGGGCGGGGCTGAGGTTGGACTGCTCAGTGCTGACGAAAGGACTTCAGCCTGCTACAGCCAGCACATACAAACAGAGGGAAGAGACACAAACACTCAAGGACACACACACAAACAGAAAAATCTAAAAGCACACCCGAGAATAAAATGAAGCACTCAAACATACACACACACACACACACACACACACCTGCATGCCCATTTCCTGACCAGACCCCATGGGCTGTCCATCTGATGCAGAACATGTACCATAAATTAAATTCCAGCAGCCATAGTCAGGCCCATCACTATGCACAAGGCTCCCCGAGATAGCTGCATAATACAAAGTGACATTGATGCATTGCTCCCATTATAAAGTCTTTGTTCGTATCACACTAATAATTCATAAGAGAGAAATGTAAACAGTATGCACTGGAGAGCACTGCGAGCCAGGGATCATTTCAAGGTAAGCACATTACCAAGGATGGGATTCGGTCTAGCCTTTGATAATGTAGAGCTACTGAGCTTTGATTTCAATTCTAAGCAAAAAAAAAAAAAACACACAAAGGGAAAACAGTGAGCATAATAGTTGCAAATTAGTGGAAACTGTAAATATCCATTAATTTTTGTTTTATTAGGTCAGATTTTAAAAGAGTCACTGCTGTAATTATCTCAGCAACACTATTTCCCTCTTACTAGGCCCTCATTATTATCTGCTAATTACTTTTTTTGTTCTGTGTGTTGTGTGTGTTCTGATTAGCAGATAACAGACGGATGCTAGTTACATATAGGACGAGACAGAAAATATTTCATTTATTTTGTAAACTTAAATAAGTCATTAAAACAGCATTTGCTGTTATACCGCTGTGATAGGTGCACAGTGTGTGTGAGAAGGGAAAAAACAGAGACAGCGGAGCAGAAAAACACAGAAAGAGAACCATTCCAGCAGAAAACCATAAACTGAACAGAAAACAATGCTCAGCTTACCTTCAATCAAACAGAACACAGGAATTTGAAAAACTGGTTCAATGTCATTTTCATGAGAGCGTTGACATGCACCTGTAAACATACGACATGCCTCTCTGAGATGTGCACACACATACACAACACACAGTGTTGAGGCTCTGTCTATATTTTGGTGAATGGCCAGTGAGGTGGGATGTTTGGGGGGGGGGATAGCAGTCTAAATGAGGTGCACTCGTTTCGTTCACAGCTTGCTCCTGAAGAGAGGCAGTGGAGAGGGAAATTGAATTTGAAAGAGGGGAAACTGTGCCAACAGGTGACAGAGGCGTGCTTCGACCAAACGCACTCTGAAGTGAGGCGCAGTCATATCACGGGGCCAATTTGGAGGCAGTATTATGCACTACACCGCTCGGCTTTTTTCACACAGCCTGTCAGCGCACAGGAGAGCACTGCTGCCGCTCCAAATATGAATTAAACATTGGGCTTTTGTAGCGTGAATATACTGCTGCTGAAATGTTGGTAGAGTCAAGAAAAAACAGAGTAGCACATTCACTTACTCTGAGTGGAAAACTGCAAAAAGGGGAAAAACCGTAACATAAAAGTGTTAAATTTGAGAGACGTTTAGATGTGTGGTGTGTTAGAATTAACAAAAATTAATGTAGAAAGTATAAAATATAGCTCATATACCTGACTGATATGCTCTCTGGGATTTATTAAATACAACTCATGTAAACAGTCCCTAATAATTAGCTATTGTACTACAGAGTTAAATTACTCTAGTTTTCTGGTGACCATCTTATCAGTGCATAATTTGCTACAATCAACACAACAGCAATCCCTCCCACGCTAAAACATTCACTTCATTTCCTCAGCATCTAACACAAATTGCCTTTGATTGAAACAATGTAGGCTAATGAACTGCTTTTGTTTTGTGAGATGCAGACAGTATAAGCTGTGCTCAGCCACCTTGCCCTCCAGTCGTCCAGATGTGCCACCCAGCAGTGCGCATAATTTAGTGCATCAAAAACAACCTCACAATAATAGCTGTTCTGGAGAAACTCTATAATTTTTTGGTCCAGAGTTCTCAACTGGCAGCTATTCCTTCCCCTGGCTGCAGGTCTGCATGCTGCAGGAAGGAGAAATGTTGGAGGATGGAGTGTGTGTGTGTGTGTGTGTGTGTGTGTGTGTGTGTGTGTTGGGGGGGGGGGGTAC